>CM046887.1:853496-975790 GCA_025688845.1 Cucumis hystrix
TCTCCTCTTCTCTCCTCTTCTCTCCTCTTCTCTCCTCTTCTCTCCTCCTCTCCTCTCCCTCCCACAATCATCTCATCACTTTTCAACACCATTCACCAAATTGCCCCTTTAATCCCCATTTCTCTCACAATATTATAATCCATCCAGGCTTATCCTCCAACCTATACTAAATCTAAATTCAATTTAAATGAAAAAGAAAGAAGATAATGGAGATTGTATATACATACCTTAAAAACCACTTTACAAGACAGGTAAATGATAGCATGTCTCATGTTTCATGATGATACTTTTTTATCACATGTAAAACTTTCTAAAATCCCCTAATTTCATAAAGCACTTAGGGGGGAGGGGAGGGGAAGAAAATCATTTTCCATTGACTTTTTGTGTGTGTGTGTGTGTGTGTGTGTGTGTGTGTGTGTTTTTACTAGAATGAAGAAGCATATAATATAAAGATGGGTTTGGGTTTGGGTTTGTATAGGAATATTAAAAAGAAAGCATATATATATCCTAAAGCAAAATAGAGAAGAGACAAATGATGTAAAATGGGGATGATTGATTGAATTGAATTGAAATGAAAAGAGTTAAAATTGACTATATGTTTGTATGATAATAAGAGGTTTGTTGGTAATATGAGAAAAAGAAAGAAAGAAAAGGAAGGGACATAGCAACTACCAACAAAAGCATCCCAAAACCTTCCAAAAGCCTCACCCTCACCCCCACTCCCACCATCTTATCTTTCCCCAATATATTTGCAAACTAAAGCAAATTAGAAAGGGTTTGATGCAAAACTTTAGGTTAAGAAATGAAATTAAAGTAACATCTCTTTCTCAAAAAGAGCAACAAAGTTTAATAATTAGTGAAACACTAATATCTGTTTTGTTGTGAAGAGAGATTAAGGATAGTTCAAATAATGCATTATCATTTTGTTAATTGATTAATGTTAATGTGTTAAGTAAGGAGATGATGTTAAAATGGGGCCAATATGACACATAACCCTTTGTTTCCTATCAAACATAATGAAAGAAGAAAACGCAAAGCTGAGTTCTTTTTCCCATATGCTTTTTATTGACTTTTATAAAGTAATTAACAATGTGTATATATATCAATATGGTTAGGTGAATGTGGTAGGTTTCTTCTTCTTCTTCTTTTTAAAATTTTCCTTTACTTTTCATCAATTTCTAACTTTCCTAACCCTATCTATTTTTCTCAATATATATTTTATTTCTAACCAAAAGAAAAAAAATGTAACACTAGAGAATAAACGCACATATTTACATGATCCACTAATCCACTAATGGTGTGTTTAATTGTGTTTATAAGACAAAAAGAGATAACAATGTTACGTTATTAGAGATAATAATGCATTATTATATAATATATAGAAATGTTTCTAAAGTTTAAAGAAATTATATAATGCACCCTCCCCCAAACTTAGGTTTTCGTGAGGGGTTGTCCTCAAACCTCCACTGGGGCATGTCATCGTTGGACTCGATTGTGCATGATCGTTTAAAACATTATATGACATATTCAAGGTATTTGGCATGGAAACACTTCAAAACAAGAATAATAATTTTACCTTATTTATTATGATCTATACATGTATGTGTGTGTGTAACTTTTTAATCATGCAGCCCACCAAAGTAAAGGTGACTCCAAAAGAAAAGGCATCCAAGTCAATGTATATGATTTTTATTACATAAACAAATCATAATGATCCCTTTTTTAAAAAAAATATATCACTCAAAAAGTTTTAATTATTGAAAGAAAAGTAATTTATGGATCAATAATTCATAGTGCCCTAAGCTAAGCTGGAAAATTGGAGTTAAAGGTAAGTAATTAACAGTAGTACAACACAAACACCTCAAAACTTGATGTACATAAATTAAAAATAAGAAACACTTTAGTGAAATGTTTTTAATTAACAAATATGATCATAGAAGAAGAAGAAGAAGATGATGAAGCACATGGGAATCACTATATATATATTTTTATCATATGGTGTGTAAAGAGAGAGAGAGAGAGAGTTTAGGGTTTGGGCATTGGGGAGGGGATGATTGCATATAGAATGTGGTCTCTCTAACACACTGTAACATTGTCAATGCAAAGTCAGCATCACACATAACATAACATAACATAACATATAGCTTTACCAATTAATTTTGATATATAGGAATATTATGACATGCACTTATATTTATTATGATTTTATATTATAGTTTTTGAAACTATAAAGTAGAAAGTAGAAAGTAGAAAGTAGAAAGTAGCCTTTTTCTTTTTAGTAGCTTAACTATGTAATTTTTTAATGGGTTTGTCTTCTTACATTTTGGGAGGTTCTGCCAGAGAATTATTCTCATTTGCTTTCACAGTCTTAACAATATGTATATATGTGTATGTATTCATATTTTGCTCCCATATTGCTATATATCTAATTTCTCTTTAATGGATTAACTTCCCTTGAATCAAGAGTGATTAACTATTTTATGAAATTGTACTCAAAGCCAATATTTTTTGACCGTTTTTCAACGTCATAAACAATCAATTTTTTTACGGTTATTAAATATCATGAACATTGATATTTTTTAAGGTTTTTAAATGTCATAAACATTTATATTTTTTATGGTTTTTAAATGTCATGAACACTCATATTCTTGATGGTTTTAAACTGTCGGAAACACTCATACTCTTGACGGTTCTTAACTGTATAAAAATTTGTATACTTGACGTTTATAAAACGTCAACGTTCATTATTCTTGACGTTTTTATCACCCGTCAAGAACTTCAACTTTCTTGAGGTTGGCTTCAATGATGGTTTTGAAATCGTAAAGAATAACAATTCTTGACAGTTTAAAAACGTCAAGAGAGTATGTTTTTGTAGTAATGAATCCCCATTTTTTTCTTATGATTATATCCTAATTACCTTATCTTCAAACCTAAGCAATATCACGTTTCTCGTTACGAGCTTTAAAATATAAAGACTAAATTATTACATGGTAAAGTTTATTGAAAACATTAAAACTAAATCATTAAAATTTATTGACTAAATTGTTGCTTTTGTGAAAGTTTAGAGAACTAAAAATAAGTTTTAACCAAGAGTTTACGTATTCTTCGTTCTAAATTCATACTTGTATTTTAAAAAAAAATCAAAAAAGGATTGTTTTTACTACGTTACAAAACGAACCCAATATGATTCTTAAGCAAATATATAATGTATGTAATTATAATGAGTAGCAATTTTGAAGATAATAATTAAGTGTATAAAAACAATATGATAAAGTTGTATGTAACATTTTGTAATGAATTATAATTTATATCATAAGGTATGAAAATAAGTGATGTGTGGTTTCGGCAAATAATGTTGATGTGTCTTTACCTTTGTATTCTACTTCTCTCCTACCCTTAATCAAACCAGTTTTTCCATTAATCCATCTTTATTTATTTGTATATCTACAACTTTTTTTTTGTTTCTTTTTAAATAAAAAAGTTGACTTCCAAATTCAATTTTTTTTAGTTGAAGATTTTGCTTCTAATTAACACTTTTTTTTTAACGTAATTATTTGATAAAAACCTAATGTATAAAATACTTTAAGATTTTGTATAGTTTGTTTATATGATGGAAAGATTTTTGTTATACAATATAGTTTGATGCTTGGGTGAGATTATTTCAGATGTTTATAAAGAGATGTTGTTTATCCGACTAATTATGTCCTCTTTTCATAAGGTCATTTGTTAACACTACCATTTATCAAAATTGTAATTTATGTTAAGAAAAAATGTAATTTGTATTATAAATGTTAATATAATAACGTAGATGTTAATGAGTGTGTTTATGTCTTTCCATCAATCATCCAACACTGATGTCATGTCTATAAGAGACTCACGCTTAGTAGTCATGTAATCCACCTCATGCTTGCGCAATTGCCTATGAATAGTGGCATTTGGTGGGTTTGTAATGTTGGAAAGAATTCTACGTAAGGAGAAAGTGGAGAAATATTTTATGATTTTATGATTTTCTAATTTTCTTAATTTCATAATTTCTTTTTTTTTATTATTATTATTATTTTATTATTGTATTTTCTCGGCTTCCGTATTCCATGGGTTGTGTTCCGTTTTCACAACAATTTGTAATTTCTAAATGTTTTTTTTTTAGTTTTTCTATATGACTTTTTGGGACATAAAGATATATATTTTAAGAGTATGAAATAGTATATATGTAATTTTCTAGATATAAGACTATCTTCCACGTCATTTATTATCATTCTTTAGAGAAACCTATTGACAAATAGAGGTGTTCTCTACCCTTTTATAAGCGAGAAACTAATTGAGTTTGAGTGTCAAAGTACTTGATAGCAGAAAGGTTTCTCTCGACATAATTTTCCATCCATTCTTTATTAAAGTCAAATTTTAGCCCAAATTAAAGAAGATAGTATATTTGACAATTTTAATAATTATGTGACAATAACCATGTGTAAATTTCTAACTAGAGAAAGAGATCAGAACTTGAAAAATAAGTAAAAAGGGTTGTGATGCCTAAGCCAAAAAGAGAACTAAGAAAAAGTCATCATAAATTCTTACAATACTTCATGTGGAACCATAATGATATTTTATAAGAAATTTGATTTAAGTTTTCTACCCACATAAGCTAGGTTATCTCTTAAAACTTAACGCCTCAACACATGCATTTGACAGGCCGTTGTCCATCAAATTTCGAGGCATGACCACGACCTCATCATTATTGGCCAAGATCATCGAGGCCAATAAAGTTGGTTTGAGCTTTTGACTCAAACCATTTTCTTCTCAAAACCCAAAATATAAGTCATAGTACTGTCCACTCATCAAATAGAGGTCGGTTGGTCTCTACCTTCATCATTGGTTGAGATTGACGACAACGAGAGGTTAGTTTAATTTAGGTTTTTGACCCGAACCACCCTCTTTACAAAACTCAATTAGGTTGTAGTATGCTTCATTCACCAAACAAAGAAAGTCTATTTACCGTTGCTTTTTTTTTTTGGTCCAATATCTTCACTTCTAATCTTTAGCCTAAAAATCATCCAAAAAAAAACATATTTGATCAAATTGTATTATTAATTTTCTTTTGGCCTCCAACATGCATGATCTTCAATGAATGGTTACATTTGCTATTTTAGGCAGTTTCTAATTATTAATCAATGTAATTTTCTAAAGAGAAAACATAATGGGGATGTGAATGGGCCACCTCAATCTATCACCAAACCCTAAATTATACAAAATTGGGCCAAAGCCTTAGCTTATTAGCTTGTTCTTAACCTAAGGTTTGAGACTATAGATTTTTATGACCAAATTTGGAGTGTATACTATAGCAAGCTTTTGGTTTTCATAACCCAAAAATGTTATAATTACCCCAATAATCATTATTAGTAGTTGCACTCTTACTAATTTTATCATTGCATCTTCTTTAGCATACATTGTAATTTTACGTTAAATAATTTAAATATCGGTGGAGCCGAGTTTGTTGTTTTTACCGATTCATCCCTTAAAAACTCTTTTTAAGCACTCTAACAACAACAATTTCATACTCGTTATTTCATTCTCGTTTTAAATATGCTCTCAATTGTACTGTATGAATTAATTGAAAAGCTTAATCACTAATTACACGTACATTTCTAAAGCTTAAATTATTTGTTATTGTTGGTCAACTACTTATTAAGATGCGACTTGAATACAATTCAATTCAAAGTGATTTAAGTATATGTCATCGAGCATTAAGTTAGATGTTAAAACCTACCCGGTCCAACATCTTGTTACACAACACTTTGTTTTTTTAAAAAAAAAAACTTACAATTAGGATTGAAGTCTATTTTAATTCTGAAAGTTTCATTTTCATTCATGCTTTGAAGCACAATATTAAATTTTCATAGACGTGTCAACCTTTGTATTGAAAATTCTATAAGTTTGATATTGACACGAGAGGTAAATTGTCATTTTCCATCATATCATATCATACAAAAATATATTCAGTATTTTAATAAATAAGAAAATGCTTTTAGTATAAATATATGTTATAAATAATGATAGGATAGGGTTAACTTTAAAAAAGACATAAATTCTTTATTTATTACTTTAAATAATTTTTTTTAATAGTTTGTGATATACCATATATATACATCCCATTGACCTTTTATTTATATTTTCATACTTGGATCAATCATTTTTTTTTTTTTTTGTAACATTTACCTTTTAAATCTTGGTTAGGAGTTAGAAATTGTGCACAATTTTTCTAAAAAATAAGGTTTGAAAATGGCATACAAAAGAAGAACAAAATTTCAAATTACACCCTTAACCCACCTAATTTTAAATTTTAAGCTTCATAAACGTGTCAAATTAAAACCTTTCTTAAATAAGCATTTACAAATTGTCACATCATCAGACCAAAGTCTAAGTTAATTGTGGGGAATTATAAATGGAATCAAGCCATGAAATTAAAGTTATTTGGGTACAACCATATTCAAGCATGTGGTGAAACTTAGGACGAATAAAGATTGGGCCCAAGCTTCACTTTAGCCCAAAAGCTATAATATATATATCTCATCAAATATATAGCAATTAGATTCGAAATAATGAAATATATAACAACATTTGAATTTTTTTTTACAAATATAATACAATATGTCAAAGTCTATCACTAAAAGACTATATTGTAAATATGAGTTTATCAATGATAGAAGTCTATTGCTAATAGACTTTGCTATATTTGTAATTTTTTTTAAAATGTTGCTATATACTTAATTATTATTCATAAAATTGTTACTCATTATAATTACTTCATAAAAATTGTTTATGAATAGAGATCTTATCATAAGTTTTGTGAGAGTTTGTAGAAGTGAAAGTGAAAACTTTGAAGCTAAGGTCCTCGAGTTGCGAAGTCCAAAGGTCAAAGCTCTTAAACTTTCCATCCTCAAGAGATATAGATTATAGATGATAGATGGAAATAAAGACTCAAGATTGAAGCTAAAAAACTCTAATTAAAGATCCAAAGATTAAAGAACAAAACTCCTTTGATACTTAAAAAACTCTAAAAGATTACAACTCCAAAGATCAATTGTTGCTATCCTTAAGATCCAAAGACATTCATAAGATTTTCACAAAAATCAAAAAGACTATTTTTGAAGTTCATGAAGTAAAAAACTTAAAAGAGTTGATCTAAGCATAAATCAACAAACTAAAAAACTAATTCAAGTTGATCAAACGGTTAGAGATGAATCCAAAGTGAATCTCATCAAACAACAAACCTATGGTATTTCAAACTAAAATTTAAATTACTTAGTTATTAATTCGATACCATTTAAGATTTAAATCATACAAATTTATTTCATATAACTATGAAATAATTATTTAAACTGATATTTTTTCAAAAAGAAACATTTAATGCAAACGCCAGGCCGATCTAGCATCTTATTGGTCAATTAGTAGTGCCACGGATCGCAATCCAACCTTCAACGAATCGCATCCGTCCGATTCTTCTAATATTCACATGAACGGTCCCAATAGAGCCTCGAAAAAGTTTGAAAGGTGCGGCCTTTTCTTTTCACAACAAAACTTACGGATTTCAAGTTCCCGCCTTTCATAATTTGGTCTCTATATAACAATCCACCAAACAGATTTCATCTCCATAGTTTTCGATTTTCTCAAGAACAACCCATATCAAATTCCCTCTCTTCCGACAAAAATCCTTGTTCTTTTCCTCTCTAATGGCACGAACTAAGCAAACCGCCAGGAAATCAACCGGAGGAAAGGCTCCGAGGAAGCAATTGGCCACCAAGGCCGCCAGGAAATCAGCCCCGGCGACCGGTGGAGTCAAGAAGCCCCATAGGTTCAGGCCAGGGACTGTGGCATTGAGAGAGATCAGGAAGTACCAGAAGAGTACAGAGCTTCTTATCAGGAAACTTCCCTTCCAGAGATTGGTGAGAGAAATTGCTCAAGATTTCAAGACTGACCTTCGTTTTCAGAGCAGCGCTGTTGCGGCTCTTCAAGAGGCGGCTGAGGCTTACCTCGTTGGACTCTTTGAAGATACCAATCTTTGTGCCATTCATGCCAAGAGGGTTACTATTATGCCTAAGGATATCCAGCTCGCTAGAAGAATCAGGGGTGAGAGGGCTTAGATTTAGAGATTGTGGTGGTATTTGCTTCTAGTTTTAGTGTTTTATATATTATTGCACGGTTCTAGTTTAAGATCGTGTTATTGATCTTGTTTGCTACCTGTTTGATGAAATCAACTCTGTAAAATTCCTCAAGTTTAATGGTTAATTGATGAAACAATATTTGAGATTTCAGTTCTTTGTCTTAAATTAAAGCAAACACAATCTTTTTTATAATTTTCTGTATGGATGGATACACAAGCGCTAGAAGATACAGAAAGGAACGATTCTATACTCAACAATACCTAGGAATTTGTTCTTGATAGAAGACTTTAGAACATTTAATTTCTCTAATCAGATATGAAACAATAAGTAGAGCAACCCAAAGATCATTTTCAGTTGCTTGATAGGGAAAATTCGTGAAATCTGAAGGAAAGTTCACCAGCGGTGTCTCGTTCTGTTCTGATTGACGACGACTCATCTGTACTCACGCTTCGACTCTCGCTGAATGCATCAGCCGGCAATGGCTGTATTTGGTTATCATTTGGTTGGCGAGCTAATTGAAATTCTGGAGGCAAAGCCAGTCGTGCTGGAGCAGCTGGTTGCGACGATGTCGATCTTTGCCTAATTGGTGCAGCGCTGATTAGGGAAGCTAATAATTCTCTGTCCCATAGAAAGACGTGTAAGAAGATTGGAACCTTGGCGTGCCTATGCAACGACAGCTTTTGGCTAAGTGAAACCGTGTCGAAGCATCGAATTGCGCCTGTTGAAGATACAATCCATGGGAGAACCTTTTGATTCGAAACTCTAGAGATTATTAACAACTTGGATGCATTTTCAGCTTCCTTGTATAGATGGTTCAGCCCTGACCTTGAAGATGGCGCATTGTCATCTTCATCCACCGCTGAAACATAGATAAATCCCTGCCATGCATTTTACAACCAATTTAGAAAAGGCACTTATGATTCAAATCATTCAAACTTGATGGTAAGTCATTGAGTTGAATTACCTCTTCCGTGCGACCAATGGAAAACCCCAGTTTAGAATCACCTTCTTTAAGCTTGATCTCAATAGGAAGCTCTCCTCCGAGTGGAGCATACCATAAACGAACAGATCGAACAACGCCTATATCAACCCCATGGTAATCTTCAAACCCATAGAGACTGGCATTGGCGAGGTTGGACAAATCAGACAAGGACCCAGCACTGACAGTAGAAGAAGCTGTATCTCCAGATATCTAGAAGTTAAGCAAAAACAAAGGGTGGATGTTAATTTGTTATTGAAAAAAATACGTTCTTCATAAAATAGACAGATACACACCTTAGTTAAGAGAGACTCAGTTTGGATATTCATAAAGACAATGGGAACACCAGTGGCCTGAGCTGAATTGAGCCAAGCATTGGCTCTTGCAAGGGTGTCTTCCAAATCATTGTAGCGAGTGGCAACTTCATTAGCAGCTTTTGGAAGAAGAAGAATGGAAAGAAAAGAGCTTGAATATGGAACAGATAACGATTCATGCATTCTTCTTTCCCATTGGTATGTTACATATCCATCTTGAAGCCTTGTTCTTTCTAATGCACTCACCATTCTGTCACTCCTGGATGCTGCAATTTTTCATATTAAAGAAAGCCAATTTCTTAGAAAAATAACCTTCTGATTTAGTCCCTAAACCAAAATAGTAATCTCTCTAAAACCCTATATTCTATTATTCATTCAACAACTAACCTACTATCCATAAATAATTAAGAAAACAGAACTTATAGAAATTCTGTACAAAGCGGAATCTTTTGGTTGAAAAGAACAAAAATGAAATTCCTTTATTGAACAAAACAAAAACAGGAAAATAAAAATCTAAAGGAAGATGAAGTTTTGCTTGACACGTGTGAAGGTATGAAAAGAAAAGTCAAAAATCACGGCGGGAAGCGAACCTTGAAGGTCGAAGCATTCCGACTCGGTGCGATCCATGAACCCAACAACGTAATTCGGGTCAGTGATGGAGCGGAGAACGTACTGCCTTCTTCCGGCGGAATCGTTGGGGACAATACAGGCCTGGAGCTCGGAAAAGTCGTCTCGACCACGGCGGACTCGAACCAGGATGGAAGTCTGTTTATCCTTGAAGGAATTGTGCAGAATTTTCTGAATTCCGGAGCGGCCATGCTTGAAAGGGGATCTAACACAAAGAGAGGAACCGATGGTTAGCTCCTCGACTATGTCGCCAGTCTGAAGCATGTCGCCGGTCCACTCATCGGCGCGTGAGCTTCCTTTGATACATTCGATGGAGAGAACCATGAGCCTGGTGCTTGGGGATTCGGAGGTGGGCTGAATTCGGTCCATGGGCATCTTAAGAAGAAGAAGAGAAATACAAAATTGGTGAAGATGAGAATGGAGAAATGAAATGAAAAAGCTTCGATGTGTAGAGAAGTATGAGAAACAGAAACCGATCCTTTGGTTTTTGTGAGTTTCGGAAAGTCAATATTTTGAACGTTTTGTAACCAAATTAAAATTTTTGAACCAATTTCTTCCAAATGGTTGAATTAAAATCCACACAATTTGCCAAAACCTTTCTTCATATTCCATTTGATAACGATTTTTTTTTCCTTTCCAAAGAATTATAAATATACAAATTATATGATAACCCAATTTATGAATTTACAAAAATATCGTTTATTTTTGTGATTAATTTCCTACCTATTTATTAAGAATTACACTAAGGGTTAAGTAGGTAGTAGGTAGTATGGCCCTCTAACCTCTACCTATGTGCTATATGCTATGTGACGTTACACACGATAGACGAAGGAAATAAGCGCAACGAACTAGCTCAAACCAACTTAGATGATGCTACAAGGCGTATAAAGAGATCAAGTGTTTGTAACTTAGAAAATATAATACAGAAAATTGTCAAAAATAACAAATTTGACAATATATTTATAAGTTATAGCAAAATTTCAGATTCTATCAATAATAAACATTTAATAGACATTGATATCCTTTTATCAATAAGTGACATTGATAGCTAGTGATAGAATTAAAAAATTTGCTATAACTTATAAATATAATGTTCCATATAACAAAGGTTAAAAAATTTTATTTGAAGACTCGATATTGAATATTTATTCAACTAACTATCACGTGTAATTTAAATCAATAAAAAATGATGAAAATATTTACAAATATAACAAAATGTCTCAATATGATATATTGAACAATGAAGCTTTGTTATAAACAATAGTATATATTTTAGTTGATTTTACAATATTTGAAAACGAGTTATTATTAAAAGCATACTTGCAAAACTATTTAAAATTATTAAGAAATAAAAATTGCTTTACTTTGTAAGTTTAATGTTAAAATTGTTACAATATGATAAAAAGGAAGAAAATAATAGAAAAGTACTTTTCATTCAACACATATTGACAAATCAATTGGACAACTAATAAAATGATTGTTTTAGCCTCAAAATCTTTCTTAATTCTTATGAAGATTACCGTTTATAATTAATAGCCAAAATCATTTAATTAAAAAAGACTAATGGTTGACAAATTGATTATTCATATATGTAATACATAAACTATTCTTCTAATATATACCTATATATATATATATATATATATATATATAAGTACCAATATCAATATCATAGGATTCAAGATAAGAAAATCTTAATTTTATAAAAGTAAAACAAATAGAACATTGCTTGGAATCTTCCTTGGGAAGGTCTTCCAGTGAAAATTTCATTATTATTGTTTTAAAAACGAAAAAAAGTCCACCGTGAAAAATACAAAAATTATTAAATTATGATTTAATTAGAGAAAATATTGTAATGTGGAAATTTAGAAAATATTCAAAGAATATAATGATGATATAAAAATAGAAAAGAAAAAGTAAGAAAGGTGGGAAAGGAATGAAAGAAAGAAAGAGTGAAAGGGTGTGAGAGTTCCAATACGATTGGCCGCTCTTTACATTACAACGTCACCTCACGTCTTCTTCTTAATTCATACACCTCATCAAAAAATTATTAACAAACAAATATGCAATTTTATTAACTGCTAATTTATGATGATCTTAAAACATATTTGGAATGTTTTTAGTTTGATGGAATTGATTTATTAACTACTACTTTTGTTGAAACATATTTATGGTGTGTTTTAGGACTTCAATAACTTTTTTTCTGGTGTAATAATTGGTCTTTCTTACGTTCTTTTTGAAGAAATTTTAGAAAACAAAACAGCAACCAAATTAGGACTTTGAGGAGACCATGTTTTCTTAAATATACACATTTTAGTTGTATTAAACTAACAACATTGGCAATACATACCATCATGTCTCACAGTTTTGTACATCAAATTCTTCAAATCCATAGATTTCAATGTGTGAATGCATAAATACATCAACTATCTTCCACCAAAATCATTTTCCCACCTTCTCAATTATGTTCGTTCTAACTAATAATAGTTTTCCAAATCTTTATCTGTTTTACTGAATATTTCTCTTTCGTTGAGGTGTGTCCTTAGCCACAGTTTGTAAGCGTCTTCTCATATTTGTCGAGTCCACATTCCCATTGCCACGGACTACTACCTCTCCCCCTCTTTGCCTGGACGATGGCGTTGACGATGTAATTTCTTGTTTTCGATTGTTCAGTGATATTTCTTTAAAAGGGGTTGCAATTTGAGGCTTTGAGCGAGAATCTGAAGTTGAAGGTCTCTTTTTAGTACCTGATTTCAGGGATGTTCTTGTCAAACAAGGCTCTTTCTTTTGGATATGATGCACAATATTATCCTGCTTTCTTGTGGGGGGAGGTTGTGAGCTTTCTGAATGGGAGCAGTCTGAGTCTGAAGATGAAAGACTCGTACTACTTTCCATGTCGTAAAGAAGGTTATCTGTCATGTAAGGGATCGGCTGCATTTCCGAGTTCGATGTGCACGAAGAGGGTCTTCGAAGCCTCGTCAGTTGAATAACCTTGAATTAAAAACAGACACAAAAGATGAGATTCCAACTTGTAAAAAACTAAAATTAGTGTTTTCTTTTTGGTACCTTCTGTTCAAGAACAACCATGTCCTTTTTCAGCTTTGTAATAATCATGTTCTTCCGACGAATGATGTCTTCCAACTCTGAAATTCTCTGTGGAGATGGAAAATACAAGAAACGTCCATTAGAGGAGAATCCTTGAAAAGGAGGGAGAAATTGAAGAACAGAGGAGTACTAATATTATTACCTGTGAACCATAAACCTCAGACGAATGGAGTAAATTAGTTAGTTCCTTGATGCTTGCGTCTTTCTCCTCGCAATCTTTCTTCAGAAATAACATATCTTGTTCAATGGTTAAGGTATTCATCTGTGAAGAATGAAACAAAAGGATTACAATAACATGAAAGACTTCATATATCTTTAGCTCTTATATTTTTTCTTTATACTAAGTACTGCAATCCACATGGGAACAAATTTTAATATTCAAAAAACTCTCAGAAGAATGGTCCATTGCTAAAACATTATAATATTCTGAAAATTTTTCAGATTGGACTGACCTGTATATCAGCAACAGAAGTGACACTGGAAGCCCAATCAGACAAATCAGACATTCTTCGCTCCTCTTGCTCTGCTTGGTTAATTAGTGGCATTTTGTATTGCAACATTTCTGCCGTGCAAGAGTGTTTTGTAGCCGCGTTACCCTGCTGAGGAGAAACAAAAATGGGGTTTGTGACTGTGAGTTCATAAATTTCAAATTTCAAAGAGACAATAGAGAATTGAGTGTTTCTACCTCCAAACGATTGAGTAAATCCAGATGCTCATCACAAAGCCAACACCCACAATCATCGAACTTAATTTTATCATTCCCAAAGGCCCCAGAATCTTCCAAATCAGCATTCTTTCTCAAAGTCATGTCATTTTCAGTTCCAGATTGATCCTTAACAGGATTCACTTGAGTACATAGATCATCAAGTTTCTGTTGCATACTTAGAAGCACTTGATCCTGGTAATTTCAAAAACAAAATCAGTTACCCTTAAATAACAACTGCAAGAAATCAGCAATTTAAGCTTTAAATTTGAAGTCAGAATCAGCATGGAGCAAAAATGTCTTTTTAGTATTATACTTTGAATTCCCATAAAGTGAGCGAATAGTTAAACAGTCCAAACTCACCAAAAGATTCTTAATAATAAATCTATAGATATGCTTGGAAAGACGAATGGGGCCAGAGGAATTCGTCTTAGGACAAACAAGACTAGTGGTATGAAAATGTAAAAGCATACTTGCAAAGTAGCTAGAAAGTGAGCAAACTTTAAAACATTTCATGACAGAATAAATAAAGAATAAATTCCACTGATTAACCAAAGTAATTTCAAAAGATTCAACAAAAAAAAAAAGAAAAAAGAAAAAAACCATTACTAGTTCATAAATACCATTTTATAGATTGTAAATTACATTTTCATGGGATGAAATTAAAGAAGCAAAGAGAAAGAAGAAAAAGCCCTAAATAATTCAAAGAAATACAAGCAATACCCTAAGTTCAACAGCTCGTTTAAGCTGGCCGATCTGATGGTTGCTCTTGGACTCAGAAACAGCAACGCCAATGACGGCAACTATAAGAAACCGTTCAATGGGGCTGAACAACTGCCAAGCAATGGCTTCGTCAGGGCCAAAGCTGCCTCCAATAGATCGGACGGAGCTAGCTTGTTGGGCGTTAACGAGCCTCCCCTGAAGAGAAACCCAAGAGAGGCGTGTAGGGGCGGGGATCGGGGGTCTGGGTTGAGTGAAGTTACTGGAAAGACGGCGGTGGGAAGGAGTATGAAGAGGGGATGCGAAAGAGACGAGATTAGGGAAGGATTGAGAGAAGTTTTCTTGGTTATGGTGATCGTCGTCCATGGCGGAAGAAAATGAGAGAAAAAAAGAAGAAATGCAAAATGTGGTGGGGAATTATTGGAAATTGAAATGAAGAATATTCAAAATCATAGTTTTGAGAGGGAAATTTTGAAAATATATGGAAAGTGAACGTTGGGTTCTTCGTCTTCCATATATATTTTTACTTCTTTCTCTTTCTCTATATCAAACTTTAAATTTGGATATATACACTTAATTACTTGGGTTAGGATACACTTAATTTATGATCCACTTTCAATTACAACATATTAAAAAAAAAAATTAAATAGCACAATTTAGAAAATAAATTAAGAATATAATACAATGTCTACAAGGAAAAGACATTAGGGGGTGTGAAGAAAAAAATAACAAATTTTTTTATGATAATAGGATTTCTGTCACTGCATTTTCTAAATTGCAAAAGTAGCAAATTTAAAAATTGATAACTCTCTAATAGTCATCTGATATCATTCATTACTTGTCATATTTGTCATATTCACGATATGCAAAAAAAGAGGTGTTATGAGCTCTTTTTTCTATCTTTTTTTGTCATCGAATGGAATTTTCCTAAGATATTTGCAAAACTAGCAAATGTTAGACTACTTAATTAGTAACCTTTCTTTAAATGTCAAGTCTGCCTCTTCAGTGATTATTATTGATAGAAACTATCTATCACTATCAATGATAGAAACTAATAGCGCATTTTTTAATTGTTATTAGTGATGACAAGAGTCGGTGTCAATAGCTTTCAATTTTAAGAAACTGGAAAAGAAAAAACCTTTGAAATGGTAGTTGGACATAGCTTTTAGTTGATTAACCATTTTTGTGCTATCTACGAAATGATTTAATCATTGTTCTATATATGTAATTGTTTTTTTTTTTTTTGGTTGAATGTCATTTATTGAATATGGAACTCATCCTTTGAAAAATAATTTAAACTTGAATTTGACCTTTTAATTAGTATATGCTTTTTTTTATTTCTTTTAAGATTTTAAGATTAGTATACCGTAAATAAAATCAAATGTAATAAAAAATGATTATACATTGGGCTTAAATGATATTTGCCATATCTTTTCCTTAATGATGGATTAGTATATATACATTAACCTAAACTTGTGCTTCTTTAATGATCATATTAGGAAAACCAAAAAGATGAATTGAAAATTTTGTCATCTTAAACATCAAATTTACCACTATATATTCACTAAAAATATGTATATTTGTGGTTAGAAAAATACAAAATCTATCTTATAACTTTAAATCAAACAAATTCAAATTAGTAGTTCATATTTTAACGACAACTATTCTTTTTAATTATATTAATTCCTATTTACATAAGATGTGAAGTTAAACAAATTCTTCTTTTGGAATCTTTTTCGAGATTCGTTCACGGTGAAAAATAATAACAATATGGCTAGTATTGTCGAGGTTCTTGTTTGAACATCTACATGAAAGATGGTTGAAAACTAAAACGAAAGATAACAGTTAACCGAAACTCTACAAAGCGACTTTTAAATAAATACAAGTTAAGATTGGTTGAAATAGTAAAAAAACATATATATTTTAAATGATGTTGAATTTATAAATGGAGTTTTTGATTGTGTTATTGTAACCTAATGAAACTATCAATAGTAAAAGATGCATTTAATGCATTTGTTTGTATTTCCTCACATATTCACTTCCAAACCCTAAGTAACAATCTGGGCTGTGGCCCATGGGCTTTCAATTGATGGACCTCAAGAAATTCTCTACTTTTAAATGGGCTTTTATTGATCCATACATCCATCCATCCATCCATTCCTTCCAAATTCTATTTGCTTTGCATACCTTAATCAACTTCTTCTATACTTCACTAAGAACAGTCCACAAAATCCCTCAATTCTCTCCCACTTTTACTCCAAAGCAAACCCCCCTCAAGTTTACCCATTTTGTCCTTTCTTCAAATCAAACCACTTCTTCGAAACTACTTCCTATAAGGTTTTTTGAGTTGCATTAGAATAATTAGATAATCAATTAAGCCAAGAAGCGGTCCGATTTCATATTTGGTTAGAGTTGGCCTTATTCTTGGTCAAGGCTAAGTGAGCTTAAAGCTGTCACTTAAGGTTAAGACATGCTTAAAACATATATGAAAGGTGGATGCGTTTGTATGTATGAATGATTGAAGTATGGGTAAGGAATTGTGGGATGTATGGTTGTTGCATTAGTGTAGAGATGTTATTATAATATAAAGTTCTATACGTAATTAATTTCCTGAATTAGCGTGATTTTGGGATTGAATTAAATGCTTACATTTTACATAAAATCAATATGGTTGACCACCAGGATTTGTGGTTGACTCCCCCAGTAAACACCTAATTTCTTCCTCCTCACATGCACCTTCCTTTTCCTTTTCCCTATTGAATGAAACACATTGTAATTTTGGAGGTAATTTGTAGTGCAATTGGGTAGAAATTACAATGATTAAACACATTGATTATTAGTGAATTATATGGTACAGGAAGAAATTAAAAAAACAAATGTGGGATTAAATAAATGTATGATAAGAGAGAGAAAAAAAAGTTGGAAATAATCCAAAAACATGGATCTCTTACATTTGCTGTCCCAATTGGGTCAATGTGTTTTGTTTTTGACAGATCCCTTCACATGCACTTCCACATGCATATATATATATAATAACTTAATCAAACACACCTACTAGATTAATCTTAATTTACTATATCATACACCCAAGAAAAGCACACCTTGTTGTTCTCTTCAACTCCTATGTGGGATATACTATATGTATTGTTGATTTACACTTCAAAGCTTAATATTATATTGGACACAAACAAATACAATGATCTGTGTTATGGATTTATTCATCTTGGAAATCGTTGAATATATTTGTTAGATACTATAGGACAAAAACGGCTTGTAAATTACTTCTTAAAGTTACAAAATCATATCATATGTTGGATACAAGCATGAATTTATTTATGACAATTTGTAGTTCAATTTAAACCTTGAAGATCTATATATATATATATGTAGTTGAGTTATTCATAGAATGAAACAAAGAAAGAGAAAGAAAATGAGATAAGATTAGTTCATAGGTTTGATTTGAATGAAATTAAATGAAACGAAGGTATAGATAAAAGAATAAATGTAGTTTTGTAACCATTAATTAAAACTTTATATAATTTGAGAACCAAATAAATTAATTGATAATGTGGATCGATACAGCCTACGTGGCTTCTTCCCCCTTCATTTGGGAACAAATTAATTAAGTTAATCATAATTATCCACAGCACTCCACAATATCTTAGTCTAAAATTAAACAATATTAATAAAACTAATAATAACCATTATCTTTCAACTTAATTCATCTTTTTATTTCTTACTCTACAGATTCTTTATTTAATTAATGGATTTCGTTTAGTTTAACTAAATTATTTTAGAGACACATATATAATTAATGTCACTAAGGCTTTTGTATATTAGTTTCATTAGTTTGATTTAACCCCTCAACATTTAATTAAGTTTGTTAATTACTTGAACTAATAAAACCTCTTAGTCCATCCAAAAAGTTATTAATGCCTATGCATTATTTGTGTACAGTTGCGTCGAAGTACCATATTTTCCTTGTTCACATTATAAACAATTATTCGTGGCTTCAAATATATTATTGTTCAGTGAGTCTTATACTATTTTTAAAAATATATTAATATAACACACAATATGTACATGTTGAAATTTTTTTCATACTTTAACTAATTTTTTTTGTAAAAGTAACAAATTTAAAAAACGATAACCTTATGATTACCGTATGATAGTCCTCCGATAATTCTATGATTACCGTAGGATAGTTGTCTAATATCACTAATTTTGTTATATTCGTAATATGTAAAAAATAGGTGACATGAACTGTTTTTTCTCTCAATGTTTTTGTCATTTGATGTAATTTTCCAAAATTTTAAGTTATTGTCTAAGTTAGTATATTATGCTTCGATATTTGAATCTACACTCTATTTATTTATTTTAACTAAATACTTCATTCAAGATCACACACACACACAAGCTCGAGACCCCTAATTTCCCCTCAAATCCATCCATTATAGATATATAGCTCATATACTCTATCTCACAAGAGGAACCATATCTCAACATTTTCGTGTCTACAAGAAACTATGTTTAAGAAAGACGCACACATTCTCCAACCTTCGCACCAAATGAGACCAACGAAGCTAGACATGCACCACCTAACCACCTAACCACCATCACACGATAGCACAAAGATATATTTGTACTATTAGTTAATGAAAGACTCCACTATAAACAATATGTAATTTTTGTTGGTAGAATATGGAAGAGTAAGACCTTGATTTTAACATGTTCACCATGTGATTAGGAGGCCCCAATCAATAATATTGATCAATCGAAACCTTTTTCATCTTCACTATGTAGCCGATCCATATATTTACATAATGAATACATGATAAGAACAAGAAAAAACTCATGTCGGTTGGAAATTTGGGTACGTAAAAAAGTCAATTAAAATATGAAAAATTAAGTTATATCTATCTTCCATTGCAATGATGATAATATGGGATTGATGGGGCCAAAGAAAAATGAACAATGGTCCCATTGGAAAACGTGTTCATCTTCAAATTCATGTAAATTAATTAAAACCCAAACAAGCAATCCCCACTCTTATGTACAGCTTCATGATAACCCTAAATTCAAACCCCCCATCCCCCATTCCAATTTAATGCACCACTAAATACGACAAATCGTTTTCTGTTCAATCATACCCTATGACCCACTTTTTAATTAATTTTAACTCTTCAAATTAATTAAAACTCTCACTTGTTTCCAAAACCTATGATTCCTAGATGGGAGACACAAATTCTGGTACTTATGCCTTCCCAAATTTAATTCAATTTTTCCACTAATCATAGACATGTATTTTCATTAATTAGAATAATCAATGATATCAATCATATATGCACTTTTTAATTATGATCCAAATTAAAATGAATAGCGCTAATTCGCACTCCCTGCACCCACCTCTTCCATTAGTTCAAACTATAACAATAAACAACACATGAGCTTTGTTGTGGTGTGTGTTATTTGGGATCATCACAATGAATTTAAAGCTATACATTATTGCTATAGCTCAAACATGTGGTTCTGAGTTATGGAACGATTGATGCATCTTGGATTCAATTTTTTTAGACTATGAAGTGAAGATGTGATTTGCAATTAATAAGACTTAGGACTTATCTCCAACCTTTACATTCTCTCCCCCTTCTTCTTTCTTTAGTTTTCTGACACAATAGCATCAATCAACCACCATTAATGGGGCTAATAGACCTAATAACTTCAATCACTATATATACCCTACTCTTCTACTTGCATCCCCACTTTTCATGTCCTATAAACTTTCATTTCAAGGTTGACAAAATGTCATTATTCTATAGATTATATCAAATATCAATTAGAAAATAGATCATATCTTGAAGTATTAATATGAGAAAGATAGGTCCTATAAAAAGAAAGAATATTACCTTTCACATTAACAAGTTAGTAGCAATCTTATCGTACGACTATATTAATTCTTGTAATACTATGTTAAGTCACATGACTTTGAATGACCTTTAGACAAATTCAAATCATTTTATTCTTTTTATATATATATTTTAAGGATATATGTAGTATCTTAACTTTAGCTTCTAACGTTTAGTTCTTATTTCAACATGATACAATACTTGTAAACTATAAAATTTGAGGCTTGAGGTTAGGTTCTCTCGTAAACACGCTTCAATACCATAACTTTGCAAAAGAAAAAAGAAGAAGAGAGATTTAGTTCTTGTATACTTTTCCTTTGTAACATTTTAATTAAAAAAAATGAACATTTTTTAACATAGTATAATGAATGACCAAAATATTTTTAAAATATAACAAAATTTTAGGTTTTAACGATGATAAATGTCTATTAGTGCATTGATAAAATATTGATAGAAAACTATCATTGTATATTAGTGATAGAATTATAATATTTTGTTATATTTTGTAAATATTTTCAGTAGTTTTTTCATTTACAATAATTTTTCCAAAAACAACAATTAATGAAAATACTAAGTCAAAGTATTTACAAAATATAATATAATGCAAAACAACGTGTAAATATAACACATCTTTGATCCATCTCTGATCTCAGAGTTTATCAGTGATAAATCATATCACTAATAAAAATCAATCAACAGTAAACTTCGTAAATTAAAAAAGATAAAAATTCAAACTCAATAAGGATTTATTGTCTTTAAACAATATAACATTGTAATTGTGGATAAAACAAATTGTTTAGCATCAATTCAACCGCTAGTCATTACGAAATTTGTGGTTCGAATCCCTGAATACCGATGGAAGACTTGTTTCTTTGTTCTTGAGTCAACTTGGTGGTTGTGCCCAAACAATTTTATAATTTATAAAATATTTCGATTTTACTTAAAAGATGATATAAAAAATCTAATATTAAAACTAATAATCAACATTATCATAAACATGGCACACTTTTACATTCCACATGTGCCTACTGATGACGTGGACAATACGCTATGGAAAATTCGAAAAAGGACATTAGCATACTTAAAGTATCTCTCTAATTTCACACCCATGTTAGGGGTACTTTCGTCATTCTTCTCCATCCTCACTCTCTTCAATGACTCTATATATTCACAACGTTCACTTCAATGGCAGTGCTTCAGTTTCCACTCTGATCCCACCCACCACCTTTTCATTTATTTCTCAACGGATCTCACCTCAAGATGCGCACCGCCCTTCGGTGCTTTTCTATTTTACTCATTCTGGCCGTTTCCTCGGTCGTTCATGCCTGCCCACCCTCCGAACGAGCAGCTCTTTTGGCTTTCAGAGCTGCTCTTCATGAGCCTTATTTAGGGATCTTCAACTCTTGGACCGGAGATGACTGTTGTAACCGATGGCATGGTATTAGCTGTGACCAGGTCACTCACCGGGTTGCTGATATTAATCTACGGGGAGAAGCTGAGGACCCCATTTTCGAAAGGGCTCATCGTACTGGTTATATGACTGGTTATATTTCTCCTGAGATCTGCAAGCTTACGCGTCTTTCTAGCGTTATTATTGCTGATTGGAAGGGGATCACCGGCGAGATTCCGAGGTGTATAACTTCTTTGCCGTTTCTCAGGATTCTAGACCTTATTGGTAACCGTCTTTCTGGTGACCTTCCGGCGGATATTGGTCGACTTCGTCGACTCACGGTTTTGAACGTTGCGGATAATTTGATTTCCGGTTCGGTTCCGGCGTCGCTTACGGTGCTTACGAATTTGATGCATCTGGACCTCCGAAACAATAAATTCTCCGGTCGGTTACCCCGAAATTTCGGGAACTTGAGGATGTTGAGCAGAGCTTTACTTAGCCGGAACCAATTCTCCGGTTCACTTCCTGATTCCATTTCGAAGATCTACCGACTCGCAGACTTGGATCTTTCTCAAAACCAACTATCCGGTGTAATCCCGAGTTGGATCGGAAGAATGGCGGTTTTAGCTACATTGAATCTGGACGGCAACAAATTCTCCGGAAGCATTCCGGCGAGTATTTTAGTTTCGGGAATAAGCGATTTGAATCTAAGCCGAAACTATCTAACCGGAAACTTACCAGATGTTTTCAAGTCACAATCTTACTTCACAGTTCTTGATTTATCGTACAACAACTTAAAAGGGCCCATCCCGAAATCAGTATCGGAAGCTTCATACATCGGACACTTGGATTTGAGCCACAACCATCTTTGTGGTCCGATACCAACCGGAGCACCGTTCGATCATTTAGAAGCAGCATCGTTTGTTTTCAATGACTGTCTTTGTGGAAAGCCCCTCAAAGCTTGTTAGACAAATTTAAATTTGGTTCCATCAAAGCTTATAATTGTTATTATTATTATTATTCATGTTTGTATTATTATGTAAAACAAAAAGATGTTAAAAAACTTTTACTCTTTCAAAGCCTTTTTTTTTAATCTTTAACTGATCATAATCTATGAAATCCAATATTGATTAGGGAAGAAAAAAAAAGAAGTCTAATATCATTGCATTAATATGCATTATATTTGATAGTGGAATATGATGGAAAATGGGTCTTAGTTGGTCATACTTTGTAGTTTTTATTTTACTTGTATTATATTACAATCTTCATATAAACCTTTGAATCCAATGATTAAAGGTTCATAGCTGTGTGTATTATTGAGTTGTTTGAGAATATAATTTCTCAATAGTTAATACATTTTCAGAGTTAATAATTGCTTCTCTTTCTTTGAGATTACAATTCTTTTAATCATATTATTTGAAAAATGAAATAAATTTTCACGAAACCCAATGACCAATCTCACGGGTTTAGAACATAACATATCTTCACGGGCTGCAATGGCAAATACTATAGCTTTTGTCAGTAGAGAGCAGAAAATGGGCATTTGATTGAAACTGTTAAATTCCTCTCTAGGATTAGATTAGATTAGATTAGCTTTCAAATTTAGAATAGAGAGGAAGAAGGAAATTTAATAGGGGAAATGTAAGAAAGAATAAAGGTTTAAATAGAAACACCTAAAGAGGATGAATGTTTACCATATTGATTGATCATTGATGTATGGATCTGCAATGGAAGTGTTATGTATTATTATAGTTTATAGCATAGTTGTGTTGAGAGGAGGCTTTGCATTAAAAAGGAAAAGAAAAAGTAAGATAGAATTTGAAAGGGATAACACAAAACAAAACCATGTGGAGAGGTGGGACAGGATAGTAGCTGTCTATTCATTAATTATTGGTGAAAAAAAAGACAAGACTAAGCCTAAGATACGATAACCGAGTTACAATAGTTGTTTGTGTTTAAGGTGTAATCTAGATTATTTTAGTTTGAGTTATAATAAAATGTGTTTAAGTAGAAACTATTTTAGTTTGATAAAGAAATAGTAAGTAAAGACTTAGTAAATAGTATTTATTGTAGCAAAAGATGTTTATTATAGTCTTAAAATAGTTTTCTTGCATGTCTACGATGTAAAAGAAAAAGAAAATTATCACATGAGGTCGGTGAATAGAAGGAAGCAAAGCTACTGTTGACGAATATCCTTCAATCAGTTTAAGTGAAATTCACAAAAGAAATAAAGGAAGACAGAGCTCACGTGAACAGCCTTTATTTTCAGAAAATGACTCTAAATCATTTCTTGCTTTTGCATTCAAAGGAATAGAATATTGTCATCCACCATTTTTTTTAACTCTCTTTCATTGCTGCTGTCCCCATGCTAAAGACTTTTATTCATTACACTGCTATATATATTAATGAAATGAGTATCTAATATAGTGACAACAACTTGGGTACATTGCATCAAGCACTAATAATACAATTCAAGCTATAAACATCTTTCTTTTTCTTACCGGTGAGTATCAAGCGAATGAGAAACTGATGAAAAAGGAAAAGAGGATCACTGAATAATCTATATTGTGTTATTTGTAGTTATTACTTACCCTACCACTAATTGTAAACGTAAAAAGCTAATGATAACTCTGCTGATGACTATTTCAATCTTTCAACCTACATGGCTAAGCATTAAAGTTGAAGTAAACTGTATAAGATTCATCTACGAAACTCAGCAATGGTGCCAGAAGAAAGTTCCTTGTCAATCCTTTTGTAACAAAGCTTATTGGATGATACTGACTTGCTCCACTTTCCATCACAAAACTGGACGCTTCATCGAATCCATCATCTAATGACAGCTTTGACTTGCAGCTTAGCTTTAACTGTGCACCAGATTCATAGTTCACTCCACTGTAAACAAAGCAGCCTTCATTATCTATGGATGCCAACGATACCGTTCCATTCTTTCCATCTAATCCCTCAACTAGATAGAAATCAGAGGAGTGCCCCTCCGAGTTTGCATCAGCAATTTCAAGTCTCTCGTCTTTTCCTTTATTTCCTAGAACCATTCCTGGAAAACTAAATGGTTCTAGCATGACCCGTTTGCCAATGACATCTCGCAATTCTGTGACTTTGGCAGATGGGTCATTTATGATGAGCCTGAATGTAGCATGGACAGCAGAATTCGTCCCTTGTCCAGGATATTTTTCCATTGTTATTGACTGGTTTGAGTTTGTTAAGGCAAAAGATGTCTTCCCAGATGCTTGGGAAAAAGTAACAAGAAAAGTATTGTACGCGGAAGGAACAGGAGTTATCCAGTCTGAAAAGGAATCGGCCTGTTGGGTTTTGATTTCCCAGTCACCATTACTATAGGCTGCCAGCAGATAGGGGCCAAACAGGATTGCTTTGACGGAAGCATATTCAGATCGATCATCTGAGTATATTCACACAAGAGTGATTTATTATCTAAACATTGTAATGAGACATCTATATCAGATTGGATAGATAATATACCATCAATAGCTTCAGTTCTTAGGTTAATGGGTAGCTCAAGGCTTAACTTGTTCCCTGAGCTCCATGAGTTGGTAACCGATTTGAAGTTACCTGCAACATAAGAAAACAGGAGTAAGAAACATAAAATTTCACTGGAATGATGCCATGTAAAAGCGTCAGGTGAAAGTCCAATGGAAACTAGATTGAACAGGATGTACTGTAGTTCAAGAATATATAAGAGCCAGAATAAGATGCAAGATGCATTCATACGAACTTGAAACTCGAGTCAAATAGTGCTTTCTCCTGCCCTACTTTAAAGAGAAACCGGCAGAGGGTTATGGCGGTATATACCATTAATGTTGTTTCCCAAACTCTGACCATTTAGTAGAATTTTTGCGCCACTCGCACTTGTCCAACTTGGAATTCGCAAATTAATGGTAGACGAATGTACTGATCCCTGCATAATTCAAGTCAAACGGAAATTAGTTAGTTCCCCATGGAAACTACTACTCAACAAGCAGAGAAATCGAAAACATATTGGGTTTGAAAGTTTCCTCGCAAGATTCAGACAATCTCTGGCATTTTACATAATACAAACAGATGACTTGCAGAGTTAGTAATCAAAGATTGTAAAACAATTGTGTTTTCACTGCTCAGCTTGGGATCAAGCAAAGATGGAAATCTAAATCTTTTATCCCTGTCTACGAACTCACTGAATCTTCATTTTAGAATTTTCAAGATTTCTAGTCAGTTTCATCTTCACAGGGTAAAATTTTATTCCTACTTCTGAACCATGCAAATACGTTGAACAATAATGCAACTTTACACCAATCTTTTCTACTCATGAACAACTTCTCCTAGCTATCCAAATCATATACAATCCAAGGTCCACCGGTCTATCTTGGCTAAGCCTGAGCCCAGTTGATTTGATTCTCCTCTTCAGTGAAATATGACTAGAAATATCAGGAAATGGCTAGTTTCAGTGTTACTTAACACATCTGGTTGCTTCCACGTTAAATTTTCACTCCTAGCTTCGTAGAAGTTTTGTTAATCTTTTATAACCCAATGCCTTATGTAACACTATATTATGTAAAACCACCATGTGTAAACCCCCGGGTGAATAAGAACAATGAGAAAAATAAAGGGCTTAGAGAGATGGATACCTACTTTGTGAAAATATAGTTGATCAAATGCATAAATTCGCCAGGACACTCACATATGTAAATAAGTGCACATACTATTTAATGGTTTGTCTTTTTTAAAGTTTGAAGTCATAATAAGGTAATCTGATGATGTACATGGACAAAACTTGATATCAGAAAGCCATAAAAGTGTTCTGCCTCGTGAGAAATGTAAAAAGTATACCACCTTGGGAGAAAATGTCAATGTCATCCTGAGTTTCGGATCCTCTGAATGAATAGGATCAACTTCCTGATTTAGCAAAACATTTCCTGATTTCCAATCAAGAGAACTTGATATATACTGGATAACATAAAGCGTAGGGGTTTGTAGTTCCTCCTCAAAGTATATGGAATCTCCCAACTTGGAGAATGATTCAATTCCTAAATTAAGAGCAAGAAATGAAACAATTGAATGAGAACAAGTGACAGAAACCTCTACGGACAACATCTCCATTAATATACAGACAAGATTATGCAAATGTAACCGATAATTTTCAAGTAATCGCAGAGAATAAAAGAAAAAGAATGTGTGAGCATAACGAAGTCAAACCTGTGCCATAGCAACACCAAAAAGATTCAAATGGGGTCCCCCATCCATGGTAGCTTATGGCTTTAGAACTTCCACTACCTAATGGAAGCATATAAATCATTACCCCAGGGTCAGTTCCTCTTTGGATGCTCAGCACCCCATTTGTAAGAGCCCGCTCATAGTAATCGGCGTATGCTATTTCCTTGGTCCATTTGAACAAGTTGCGAGAGACCTATAATATCATCAACTAGAGTAAAAATATTGCGAGAAAAGTGTGTTCATCTAGAAATGCTTATACAGAATCAACATGAAGTGTATAATATAACCCTCACCCCATCAGGACGATGCATCAAATTCTACATAAATTGTCGACAAAATGCAAAAGGAAGAAGAGATGGCGGAAAGATTTTCAGCATATTACACAATTACTTGTAGAATTGCTATTAGAAATATTATTAGAGTATTAGGGTATATAAGTACTTAGATAGGGAGTGTGTTGTTTTAATATGAAACAGATGGGGAGTGAGTAATGGTATTTGGTTATAAATTTGGGTGTGGGAAATGATGAGGGTAGGCATTATAATAGTGAATTAGGGGTTGAGAGATATCTCAAGAGGGGAGTTTTATTGTAATTCCTTTTATCTTTTATATCAAAAGTTGGGTTCTATTAAATTACTAGTTCAAAGTATATCTTATTTTTTTCCCAGAAGAAAGCAAAATATTAGGGGTCCTTTATTTCCAAAGGAGGCTAGCTGAGAATTTAAATAATCTGCAAAAATTATAGCCAAAGGAAAGTGTAATACCTTAAGCATGTTGTAAGTTGTACATGACTCTTCAGTTTCCGTTCCTAGAGCATCTGCCAATCTCTTGGGATCTCTCCTGCTCATAAGTCAAAGGAGGAAAGACTGTGATGTTAAAAAGTGCATGGAAATTATATGTCTGCATTAATATATATAAAAATAATCAAATAAAGAAACAGAAAATGAGACTGAGTACTTTACATAAGGATGTACATGAAGTCCTACAATACATAGCGCACATAATTTTAAATAGAAGACTCCCAGTGTCCATACCAGAACTCATGCACTGATGTCCCTCCTGTTGCATAGCTGTGGGAGGAGTTAACAATGTCCATAAAATATGTGGATATTTCCTGGAATAAAGAGTTTAAAATAGCTCAATAAAAATAGCTTTCTAAGTTGAACCTGTCATTCAATCACAAACCAGACCAGAAATTAGAATTCAACTAAACATTGACAGACTCAATGAAAGGTTTAGGGAAAAAGAAAGAAAAGAAAGCTTCAAGCAAACTTAGGAAGAAATTAAAAAATATATTGTTCATAACGAATACTACATTGTCTTCAAAAATTATGTGTCCGAATGCGCATCATTGTTTGTAATACTATGAATAATCATAAAGAATATTTCTGTAAAGAAAAAGTTTATTTATTTATTTATTTTTATAGAAACAACTTTCATTTAGATAATAATTAAAAAATACAGGGGTAAACAAAAACCAAAACCCACTAAAAGAGAAAGAATTCCCTCTAAAAGAAAAGACCACAACTATACAAAATAGCGCATAAAGAGTAGTCACAAAAAGTCTTCAAAACCAAAGCCCAAACGGAAAGATCCCCACTAAGAACACGTAAACAATCTCTATTACTCTGTCCCCCTCGTAACCTAAAGAACAACACACACCCCAACAATCCATAAGAAGCATCCCTTCTCACGAAGGATGAATGAAGGAAGAAATCTCTGATCACATCATTAGAAACTCTATGCTAAGCAAGCAAGAATATAGAGAAGTGTTTGAACATTAAAAAATTTAATGAATTAATTAATTGTTAAAATTTATTATTGTTATTATTAAAAAATTCAGACAAATGCGAAGAGATTTACCTTATACAGTGGATCACCGGTGACTTCATACCGCATTTGAGATCCAACAACAATAGGGATATGTGTATTAACATGGAAACCTGAAATGTCTTCAGCCTATAACCAAAGGAGAGAATCCTAGAGATATTACTATCCCAGCAAAATCAAACTTGTGATATAAAGTTTTTATTTAGTTTTATAAACAAGCAAAATAAATTCCAACGGTTTCCATCTTGTTTTAAAGCTCTTGTTCTCAAATGTAAGGAGTATAAAGAATTGTCACTTCTAATAAAATGATAAAGCGTGATTGCACAACACTTCATTCTTTCCCTCATATTTGGCAGTGAATATTCAATAAAACACTAATTCTGCTGTACAACTCCGGATTGAACAAGAAACAGTTACCTGTACGGCAAGAAGGCCTAGAAAGCACGGTTTGTCAAAAAGGTGTGCCAATAATAAGTGCTTTGTATTTCCCTGCATGTGTTTTACAAAGGACACTTCATAAGTCTCTTATGCACAGATGCCAACATTTTTAGTTTGTACATCAGAACATAGAAACTCGTTAATAAATAGGCAAATACATCTAAATATATGGAAAGCTTTCAATTATCAAAGGAAAGTTAATTATCCAATGAGGTGTGATGTTGATGTCAGGTAAGGCATCCAAACAATTTTGGGTTCAAGCCAACAGGTCTATGTGGCAGATTCTCAATAGTATATTTCTTGGATTGAATTAGACTTCTTTGTTTTGGAAGGAATCACGTAGGGGACGTTTGAGGCAAAAAGTTGGTTATTATAGCCCTAAGTTATTATAGTTGGGTTCTAATAGTTTGCGTTTGAGGTGATTATTTTAGTTTAGGCTATAAAAGTATATGTTTCAAGTGTAAACTATTCTAGTTTGAGAAGAAAATAGTAAACACCGTAACAAATAAAAAAAAATGATGAATGTAAAATAGTAAAAATTGTAGCAAATAGTAAATACTATAGCAAGTAGGATTTTGAAAAAGTGTTGACTGTAACTAAGTAACTAATTGGAGAGTACAAAATAGAATTCACAGTAGCAAGAGGTAGTTAATATAATCTTGGCTAATCCCCAAACACCTTCATATTGTTTGAATGGTCTCCTCCTTTTGTCCAGAGACATGTATGAAAATTCATATTAAATGGAGATCCAATTTGATGAATATTACCCTCAAATTATAGATCACATTAAACCAATGAGAGTAAGAATAGAAGAATCACATACTGTTATCCTGTACAACCGGTAGAGCACATCATTCATGCCACCAGTTTCTTCATTAAGTGACCGATAGTGTCTCTCTACAGTGTACTTCAATATGACATTTTGAACCCGGTTGTAGAAGTACTCAACCATCCATGTAACCATTTTTAAGGCTTGAGAATTGCCAGCAAAAGTATATTGATCCAACAGTCCTGCCAATATCTGTCACAATAGACAAAATCAAATGATGTGGTAACTTCTTAGGACATTTTGTGTCCAAGTCTATGGGAAACTTTACCTTGTGGATGGTGTAATATGGCGCCCAAACAGGTTGAACAGCTTCAAAACGATCAAACTCCTCAGAGGGAAAAGCAGAAAGATATCCTGTGCCCATTTTGTCCTGACAAGTAGCCAAACCAGAAACTAGTGCAGACATCTTCTCTTTAAGAACAGAGTTGCCAGTGCTCGCCCACATTTGGGCTGACGCACTTAGGTAGTGACCTTCAGTTTGAGAGAACAAGCTATCAATAGTTGCTCACATAGGCTAAAGCTACAAAACATAATCTATATTGTCAGTCATAAAAACATAATTGCATTTAATAGATTTGTGGACGTGTGTCCAAGAACGAGAAGGCCTCCATATGCCGCAGTAAGTTAGTCATAAGAAAATAATTGCCTTGGCAAAAACTAGATAATGAATTGCTCAGCTTCCAATTTTGTGTCTAACAAGTTCATATATTCAACATTTTTTTAACATTAGCTAATCTATTAAAGATAACATTGAATTTTTTATTTAATAGAACACTAATTTTGATCTCGTATCCACTATCCATTAGTTCCGTGAATAAAAATGCCAAATAGTCAAGGACCTATTAGACATAAAACTCATATTAGATACAAGATCAAAAGCTTGGTGATTAATTAGACACCTTTTGAACTTTAAAGCTATTAAACTTGATTGTGCATGTGGGTGTTTGGGAGAAAACAACCAAAATTATAATTTAATCAAATAGATAACAACCAAGAACAATGGTTGCGCTTGTGTCTGTTTGGGAAAAAAGAAAAGGAGATTTAGATTTCTGAATCCACCGGTGGCCAAACTTAGAAGTACAGTTTGAGATTAAGTTCTGAGATTGGAAGTATAAACCAAGTTAGCATGAGAAATCAGTCAAATGACAAGTGACATCTTCTGAATTCAGTTAGACTCTTAGCTAAAGCAGGGGCATTGAGCACTACCAATGTATTGGTCTTAAAATTTCTTGGATGGTTAATATTGAAAAAAACAAATTAGTAACAAAAATGTCACTTAATTTTTTTATTTAAACTAAATCTTCTTGCCCTCCAACCCTTTAAAATAAGAATTCAGGTTGGGGAGAATGGGGTTGAACTTGATGGATACTGTTGACGAACTTGACATGAACAAAATGAATTCATATTTAATACTTAAAAGGTAAATGTCTTTTCCATAGCTATTATGGGCCCTCTGTGCAATGCCAATGACTCGTCTACTGGAATATTCTCAAAAGACGGAAGCATGCCAGAAAAGATGAACATAACAACAAAAACCATAAGGACAAATAAAAGCACGATTAAAAGATATGACTAACCTACAAAATGACCACGAAGCTCACAGTCTGATTTTTCCCACCCAACATACGGTTCTCCAGGTGTAGGCAAACCAGCTGTCTTCCTGAAGCTCCAAAGCAACCTATCCACATCCAACATCAATAGATACTTCAAATTTGTCGTCTGAGCCGTCCCATGTAACGAGTTTGGATCCAACCGTACGTCATGTAAAGAAATTTCCTTGAGCATAACACCGGGAATTTGCAGCCCATCTTTATTTTTCATTTGCCTATACATCATTTCCCAATTATATTCATTTTCTTCCTTCAACATTTTTCTTGGTAGCAAATTAGACCAAGCAAAGTCATCAGTTGGTGTCAAGTGGTAATGGGAAAACAACTCTTTTTTCCAAGTTACATTACCTGATGATAAGAGCTCATATCTAAAAGTATGTGATCCAAGTTGAGTAGGAGTGTTTGTACACTCCTTTAGAGAATCACAATTACAGAGGAGAAATGCCAATAAGACCACCAAAACCACCCACATTTTAAGAAACTGACAAATTTTCATAGCAACCAAATAGAGGACAGGAGAAGAAAGAATCAAATAAGAGCAGAATTAATATGAAATAGAAGGCAAATCTGAATTCAGCGAGGGGAAACGATCAAGACACAATGAAACTAGTAGGTGAAGAACAACCCAGTGAAAGGAATCAAAAGCACTTAATAGTAACTAATAAACCCAGAATGCAAGACGCCTAATTTCAGAAAGAGCATAACCCAAGATCACATTCAGAAGCATGTAATCCAACAAATGAATAATGAAAAGGAAAAGCTGGGAGAAGGAGTAAATAAGAGGAAGCACATGTGAGGAGTTATATATATAGATAGAATGATAGAACAGAGAGAGCCCCACAAATGAAGCTATAATTCAGGCCATCTCGTGAAAGGCAAGAATGGTGAAGTGAAAAAGAAAAGAAAAGGCAAATTACTTACTTTTTGTAGATCGAAGTATACTAAAACTAAAAGTATAGTGAACAAAAACCAAAATTCTAAAAGATAATATTTTTCGATAAATGTGGACGAGAGAAGAAGAGGGTATATATGAAGACAAGTTAGAATCACGGATGTGGTGCCATTTTCTGCTAGGGTTTGACTCATTCGCATGGAATCCAACATACAGAAGATGGGTTCTGAAGCCATTGGAGAGTAAATCGCATTCACAGAAACAACCAAAGACAAAGTGGAATTGGAAATCAAAATTTCAACCATTTCGCAATTTGGGATTTGGGAAATGAGAATTCCCATCAAACTCCTCAATCTTCTTGGCGCCATCTTCATCTTCTTTACCTTCCTTACCTTCATTTCTTTTTTTCTTTTTTTTCTTTTCCATAAACAGTAAAAAAAAAACCGTTTTTTTTTTAATTATGAAACAATCACTCTTAAATCATAACTTTATTTTTAATAATAATAATCATAATCATATTAATGTTATTATTAGATATAGTAATCATTTTCATATTTAATCTAAAGTTTACTAATCTTAGTTCTTATAATTTAAATAAATCTTAAATATCTATTTATTAGAGTTGATTTTTTATAAAAAAAATATGATATTTATTAGAATTTATCCTCTAAATGTTTAAAATAGATTCACATTTTTTTTTTTATATTTAAAATTTCCTTAAAAAAAAAAAAAAAAAAAAAAAAAAAAATTCAAAGTATATGGACAAAAACGACATTTTAATCTAAATATTATTCCATTAAGAAACCGGCGAATTTCTACGTGAATTAAAATTGGATACTCGAACTTCATATAATAAAAATTTAGCCTTCAAATTTTTACATAGATTAAAATTAGACACTCAAATTTATGATAGTTTAATTAAAATTTTCAAATGCAACCCTCGTGTAAATTTAAGATGTCGATTTTTGTTAATAAAAGTTTGAAAATATAATCATAATTAGACGCGTAATTTTTTACCCGCTCATACAAAAACGAAAATAAAACAGAATTTTTATTTATAATTGGGTCATGAATTTGAGTTTTTGTGAGTTAATTTATTTAATTCTAAAACAGCTTTTGCTTAATTAATTAGTTTGTATTTTTCTTTTTTTGTTGGAGAGGAATATTTGTTAATGTAGTTGGAGGTTAGAAGAAAAGAATAAAGAGAATAAGAAACAATGGTAAGATATATAGTAACTATATATTATAATTTTGAGAATTGAGTGTTACAATATTTTCAATCACCCGACAGTTTGTCTTTGTGACATTTTTGAATTCAAATAAATTAATCCTTTTCTTACATTGGTTGCTTCCTAACTCATATTTGTATAATTGTTCCCATTAATAAAAGTAAGAATAGAGAGGTTGATTTTTTTAAAAGTTAAAAGAATGATATCTCAACTAATTTTAATTTAATAATAAGTTAATAACGTATATACTTTATTATTGTACTAAAAGAGTTACATATTATTAACTTAAACGAACAAACTAAAATTTAAACAACACAATGTGCCACTTTGTTTAGAGAGAAATGTGACTTACGAAAGAAAATGAAATAATTTGCATGTTGGCATGACTACCACATACAATCTTATAAATAAGTTAGAGAAAGAGAGGGTAGTGAAAACCACATCTATCTTAGAGTTTTACGAAGAAAATTTGATCTACTTTTTTCAACCATAATGATGTAAATATATAGAGAGTTTGACCTAGAACATTAATTCAAACTTGTCGCTTTGTAACTATTACCAAATGAACCTTTAAATTTCTCAGGTTAGGGTATGCCATTTGGTGAAAAGATAGGATAGATCGAGAGTTTGGCCTCAACCAAACACGTGATTTTATGCCCATAAACCTCTTTCTCACGTCCATTCGGGTTTTGGGATCGGATGTTTCTTTAACACATGTTTTTTTTTCTTCTTGTCTTAGAGTGCATCTCACGTCCATTTGTTTAATCTCAATTATATCATTTGGTCTCAAACTATCTATAACAAATAAAATGTTAATTAGATATAAGCGAGAGATAAATTCGCTCGTAAATTTATGTCAATGTTGAAATAATCTTTCAAAAGTATACTAAATACAAAACTTAATCAGAAAAGCATGGAACATAATCCATATTCTAAAAAGTTACAAAATAATTCTTTAAAAAAGTTCCAAATGTGACAAATAATAATTCATACTTAGAAATATCTATATCATATAATGATAGTAGATCGAAAGAGTGAGGTGGACAACCTAATTTGGACGTTGGCATGTGACTATTAATATTTTGTGTTGGGTGGTGGTATTTAATTTGCATCATCCATTTGCAATATGTGACACTACTATACATAGCCAACTTGCATTATTTCTATAGCATTTAAACACTCATTATTTTGGTTTATGATTGCATTTTTTTTTAAGCAAACCAATATGATGACAACTTTAACAACAAAAAAAGTCCCCTACGTTTACGAACATACAAATATCTCATATAAAAAGTGTGCATACAATTAAGGAAAAAGAAAAATGCATCAACGCGTAACTAATTATTAAAAATAGAAAATAAAACTAATTATTAAAAATAGAAAATAAAATATTGTTGAAAACTTGACATGAAATTTAGTCACATGAATTTGTAAAACCAAAATATTACTAAAAGAAGATTTATACACAAACGATGGAGTACACGAAGCTGATTTATACACCAATAATGGAGTGCACGAAGATTTATGCACAAATGATAGAGTACACGAAGCTGATTGTGTGTTATTAAGGGGTTTTAATATAGTTAGTACTTAGTAGGTAGAACACACAAATCAAAATCATGACTTTTGCTACTCACCACTTAGCTTTTTTTTTTTTGCTTTCAAGCAAAGATATTTTATTTTAAGCTCTCAAGATATGAAAATACACATCACAACCTCAAACATTAGTTAATGGAGTTGGAAAATTCAAATGTATTGTAAAATTAAATTATATAATAATAATGATGAACAACATCACCTCTGTTTATAATTCATTTTCTCCATTGGGCCTGAACCTAAAGTTGAACAATGGAGATCTCATCTTTTCTTATCATTGATTGTATTCAATTTGGGAAGTAAAAATAATCCAAACATCTTCAGATTAATCTAATCATTTTAGGAGAGGAAAAGGGCCAAAATTTCCATATAAACAATAAAAAAAAAGTTATTACACAACACAACACGATGCCTAGGAAGCAGGAAGTTAAATCATCTTGGAGTGAATAGAGAAAATATACAAACATACCGATATCACCTTCGAGTTTTTCTTCTCTTTTTTTCACGTCTTCTATCTTCGATTTCGCTGTCTTCTGAATCTGATTTTGACTCTGAACAAGAGTCTGAATCCGAAGAATCTGAGCTTTGAGATTCCTCATCGGAATCCGATACTGGTTTTTGCTGTTGCATGATCAGCCGTGGCATATTTTTTAAATATTCTCGCAAATTCTCAGTTAGACCACCGAGCCCAATAGAAGTGAAGAAGTTGATGGAAAATCTTGTGTTCTTTGGGTTATCCCTTGGGAATATGGATTCAAACGAATCTTGCATTGTCGGGTCGGTGAGACGTTCATTTAACAGTCGAATTCCCAAATGTTCTGATAATTCCTGCACCACAATTAAGACCAAGATACAAAAATTAACATCTACTAATAAACAAATTTCTTAATTTCAATGCCTATTTGCTAACTTTACACGGCAGCTTGCTAAGCTACCATCATTCTTTTAAAGAAACAGCATTAGTTATTGACGAGAAATAGATTAGTTATTGACGAGCAATTAATTGGCACAAGTGACAATGGTAAAGTGTAGAATGGGGTGTTAATTTGACATCAAACTCCTCTATCTTAAGTAAAAGCAAAATTAACAAGTACTCTAAAGAAACATTAGCAAAGGAAAACAATCATATAGATCACGATTAGGATAGATGAGAAATACCTGGAAGAGAATCTTAATAAAAATCCTTGATGAAGATGTGGTGTCTTCTTCAGTCACGCGGATGTATGACAAAACATGCCATGGGAGAGCATCAGTGCCGAGTAAGTGGGCGAAAAATTTAGCCACGTTTCTTAACTTATTGGTTTCAAGCCTATGAATCATCGAATACTGCTGGACAAAGCATTTATCAAAATTCTCCTGATACACTTTGTTGATCTTGCAAAATCTTTGCCCCAACAGACCATAATATCGAAGATAAGTTCTCTCCTGACTGCAACATTCCAATAACATGACGCATAACTCAATCTGCAAAGACCACAAAAACGAATGAACACACTTACACGCGTACCACTTGTATAATATATCGATTGCAACAGACAATCATGCAAGACAAAAATCAATATTACAGGTCACTATTATAAACAGAAAACAAACTTTGATTTCAGAAAAAAGTGCAGGCAGCCTATGAAATTAATTAAAACGAAGTTATGACCAACAGAAAGAACTAAAAGAACTTACTTCTTGACCAGGCTCGAGTTTAATTTTTAGAAGCTTATGCCCTGCCTCTTCAAAATCTACACTGGACATAATTGTCAGATAAATTGTCCTTCTTAGGTTCACAAGGTTGGTTTCCGTTTCGTCATTTATTTGCATCTGCTCTTCATCTTCTTCTTCCGATTCATCTTCTTCATCCTCATCTTCCGATTCATCTGATCCAGCATCAGATCTGTCTTCTTCATCCTCGGATTCCTCACCAAGTATATTTTTCTTTAAATCCTCATAACGCTTCTCGTTTTCGAGGAAATTTGGATCAGACTTGAAGATATCTGGAAGCAAGATAGGAAAAATATAAGAATAAAAAAATAAATAAAAAAAAAGCATACATCATGAGAAGACCTACTCTGATTAACTAATAAGCCATGCACAAGTTTTTATTTTATTTATTATTTAAGGGGGAAAAAATACCAAGAGTAATCTCGGGATCTATCTCTTCTTGCAAGGAGATTTCATGAGTTAACTGATCTTCTTGCTCTACGAGGTCGAGTTCTGGACGAACAGCTGGATAGCCCTGAATTAAATCCAAAAGGAAAAAGAGTAAAATTAAAAATACAACACTGTTGCTGCTAATGCTATGCAAGGAAATATGTGTGCTTGGAAACAAACAATAAGAAATTCTTCAGACTCAACATTTTCAGGTACATTGAAAAGGGTGAACTAGAAAACTGAAGTAGATTTTATAAACATATATGTAGAAACCAACTGAAAAGGCAAATGATTCATTTCTAAAACGATTAATTATTTAAGGGTTCCATTGTGAGAATTATAGACTATACCTCAAACTTTGCTTTCCTTATCGCAAATAGGCCTTCAATCAGAAACTGAACCCTTTTGTCTATTTCTCCTTCATGAAGAATTCCACGAAAACGCTCAAATATTCCTACAATCAATGAACAAGAAATGACAGAAACATGAATATACAATCTTGAGGTTAAATAGGTGGGGATCATGAGAGGAAATTTATCTTTTAAAACAACAAGACTAAAATAAATCATAAAACTTGATCGAACAAAATCTGTTCCTTAGGGTGAAAAATGTCCTTGAGTTCTAAAGACTAAAATAAAAATATTTTTCAAATGATAGGAAATACCAAAAAAAAATATTCAATGATCTCATTCTCTATATGGGAAACTTCAAAGATGAAAATATGCTGCAGATGGCAGAAGCTTTTCCAGAAAGGCAAACAGAATGAGCATGACTAGACAATTATAATTTCATGGAACAGATCCAAGCAAACAAAAAGCAGTGAACATGGTGAATTAAAATGATCGAGCACAGCAAAATGCAGATACAATAAATAAATTTGCATAATTTATGACAATAGCATACGCACCATGAAGCCCCTTGGGAGAAAGATCCTTGAGTATTGATCCACATTCAGTTACAAAACCGACGGCCACCTCCACGCTGTCATCTGTAGGATTCTCCAGCAACACAGTGAGTAATTCTAATGCAATTATTTCATGAGCCACTTGCTGATTAACCAAATGAGCTATAAATTTCACAGCAGCAAGTAGTTGAGGCTGTCAAAGATAAATAAAATAAATGAGAATCAGCAAAAAAATTTAACATGGAAGGTTTGACAACTAAATAGAAAAAATAATAAAAATTACAATCATCGTGAATATTACCTTGTCATTCCGTTTATATGCTCTTTTGAGCTGCAAGACAATTCTTCTCAATAAAAGTTCACCCACTTCTGGAAACTTAGTATTGACAACAGCAACAAGTGCAGCAAATACATCGGTAAACCCTGGAGATGCCATTTGTGACTTCATACATGAACGGCAAAATAGACCCCTACCCCTGATCAAGTTTTCTGCAAATAACTCTGGAATGATATTTTTTATATTAGTAGCATTCACCTTGTTCACAAGCCCATTAATACTTTTTCGGAGTGCATCCCATGTCAAACGTTGATACTCAATGCTGCTCTTATCTTGGACCTCCTTCATCATTCTAGCCAACTTAAATGGTGGGATGTAAACACCCCCACTCTTTCCCAAATTTGAAGAATCAGGATTCAAATTGTTTTCAGTCTGTTTTTCCTGTCTGTGGGGCTGTAGATGGCCAACAGTCCCTGTACCCACCTTTTCTTTCTCCCCAATGTTTCTTCTATCCTCTCTTCGTCCACTTGCCTCCTTATCTCGTTGATCTTGAGAATTGTTATGCTTGTAATCATGTTTTGAATGTCTTCTCTCCCTATCATTGTCAGTCCGGTTTCTCCGATGATCTGATTTTCTAAGCAACTCCTTGTCACGCTCATCTTTTGAATCATGATCCAAACGGTGATCCATATTTTTATTTTCATTCTCAGTTTCACGCTGTCTACGGTCATGCCTCCTATTCTTTCTCTCATCTTCATCAGAACTTTGATATGTTTCTTTTCGGTTTTCTCTCTCTTGTCCTCTACTATGGCGTTTTTCATCATAATGCTTTCTGTCTCTATCATGTCTACTTTTGTTTATCTCAGTTCTATGTTCACCTTCATCAAAACTTTCATACGATTTTTTCTTGTCTCCTCTCTCTACTTCTCTGTGCAAATTTTTGTCCTGATGTCTTTTGTCTCTATCTTGCCTGTCATTGTCTCTGCTTGTTCTCCTGTTCCCTTTCACTTCATCCTCATCTGACGACTCTCGGCTATACTTCCTATCCATCTGACGACTCTCCGAAGGAAAATCTAAATGGCTTGAAACCACAAATTTCTTTTCACCACCAACCTAAAATCTATCCATCAGACAAAAAAAAGCACTGATTAGGAGGAGGGGTCTTTAGTAAGATTTCTAGGGAAGATGCATATCAACAAAGCAGAAGTAGATAATATGTAAGGCCCTTCAAATTTAGCCAAAAACATGGAGTATACTACGTTGCTACCTAACTACCCTTTCCATAAATCCTGATAAACAGTACAATCTAAAACTTTGCATAAGGACTTCTAATCAATAACAAGCTTGTATTATAACGCATGATGAAAGACCATCTTAAAATATTAAAACTAAACTCAACAAATTCTCAAATCATTAAAATAAACTAAATTAAATTACAACAGCCCAACCCAAGGGCAAACAATAATTAAAATGTAACAATTAGGTTTTGTTTCATTAAAAAAAATTGCAAACATAACAAGTTTTAGCAGCAGCCGCCCCCGCCGCCGGTTTCCATGTACTTAAAACTAAAAAAAAAAGTCTCATCTACATGCATGTAACGCAAGATGCTCAAACGACAAACAAGTAATGTAATTCAGACATCCACCAAATCTAACATCCACGCCACATAATCAGATCACATATCAACAAATTCAACACTCATAGCACATAGAACACTCGTCCTTTACATCCAAGTAAAATAATTCACACAACCACCCCACTTTATCAAAATTCAAAATACACATATTAAACAAATTCAATGTTCACGGCACATAACTCAGAACACATACCAAAAGAAAGAAAAAAAAGTGTCTAACCAAGCCAAAGGCTTTCGATAAGTAATGCCACTTACTTGAAGAGCAATTGTAACAATGAACTAACTGAGTTACCTGAACAAGATCGCCCCTAAAACTCGCTTAAATGAGCAGCGTCGAAACGGTAGTTTTAACGTGGCGTTGAGGTAGCAGACCGCGCAAAATCACCGCGAGACTTCTCCAGTGAAGTGATATTGAGGAGGGCGGCGTCGAAGGAAGGTGGATCGGAGGGGCAGCGTGCGGTGGCCAGAAGAGAGATGCGAGAAGCAGGCGGGAGGAACGAGATAAAAAGGAAGAAAGCGAGGGAATAAGGGTCAGCAGATCTTGTGCACTTTCAAGAGAAAATACCCCTCGGGTTTTCCGAGTTCTTCGAGCCCAACTCCAACAAATGGGCTTTCCGAAACTCAAATTCAGCCTCATGGGCTCGGTTAACTCAATTTTCAGACCAACCCAAATATTCGTCGTCCGGACGCCCGACTCATATTATAAGAGTTGGATTAAAATTTGGATTGAATTGAAAATTTTGGTTCTAACCAAATTAATGAATTATATATATATATATAATTATTAATTTAGTAAAAGTAAACTAAATGTTATATTATATTTTTTTCCTTTTTTTCACAACACAACAACTCAACTAGTTTACATCCCTAATTTGAATAGAGTTTTTAATCAAATCCTTAAAATTCATGCTTGGTTGAGTTGGATTTAGGATTTTTTTTAAAAAAAATTTCAAGTATATTTTTTTATTAACTTAAAATTTATATGACACATACTAATAACTAAAATTTCTTAACAGTTAAATATCAAAATCAATGTTAAACTACAATCAAACGTCATAGCATAACATATTTCTAAGTTTTGTGTGTGTTAGAAATTTTGGTTGAATTATGGCAATCCAACATTTTTTTATATATATATTACATTATTGCACAATTCTTTTTTTTTTTTAACTTCATTTTTTAAGTACAACAATCGTGGACTAAAATAATTAGTTGAACCTCTCAATTCTAATCTAGGATGTAAGTGATTTGTCCATCATCCCTGAGATAAATAAAAATTGATTTTAGTTAAAAGGAAAATAACATTGCAAGGACTTAAATACCTCTTTGTACCACATGGTCTGATATAATCTTTAAATCAATGATTGACTCAAACACTTAAATTTTTATATGAAACAAATTTAATATTATACCATCAACAATTAATATTTATCAACTAATTAAAAAATAATTGTGAATTTTTCTAAATTAAGTAAAGTTTGTCGTTAGATGTTTCGATCTTAAAAATTTTGCTACAAAACTAGAACCTAAAAAGTATGATCGTAATAGTTTACAATTTAAAGACTAAATCGACATCAAACTCAAAACTTAAGAACTAAAAGTGTAACAACGCATCAACCAGATCCAAGACTTAAAAACCAATCCAATTTTCTTTTTGGTTTCTAAATAATAATAATAATGAAGTGTTACTTTGACTAAAAATATTTTATAAAGTGTTGAACAAAATTGGAGAAATATATTTAGGAATGGGTGGGTAGGAAAGTCTCACACACACACACACTAGGCTTTCCTTTCCCCCACCAATATGAATCCCACTTCTTCTCATCATGATGTTGGGATATTGTTTTCCAACAAAAAAAAAGCAACACATAGAGCTTACTCAATTTCTTACATTTTTATACTTAAATTGCAATCAACAATTTTTATACTCCAAGTTATATTTTATAATTTTCCATTATGTATAAATAAAATAACAATAAATCCCATTTGTGAACTTGTATTGTAATCTTTGTAACTTTAAATCAAATATTCACCGATAAAAAAGTCAGAAAAGAAAAGAATTATTAACCGTCTGATTGAGACTCATAATTGGTAAGTTAAATTCATTCTAGAGAACTTTTTTCTCTTTTTTTGTTTGCAAAGCTATTGTAATTAAAACGAGGGGTTGGAGAATCAAATATCTAACGTCGATGTTGATAGTCTAAGCTATATAAAATAACTCGATTGTTCATTTCAATTATATATATATATATAACACCGATTAAAACTAACCTTGCCATTAAGTTTTTGGATCAAAATGTTAACTTTTGTTGCATATGGGTTTTAGGAAAAGAGAAAAAGTACGCATCAATTTCATGTGCATTCCAGTGCTAGATTTTGTTTTAATAAAGTCAAAAAAAATACACGGACATACACACCATCATTTCATTAATTTTAACATCAACTTCTTCAAGTGATTTCTTCACCCTTGCTTTTATACTTTAGGGAATAGAGGTAGCTCAGAAGACTCGTGAAAGAGCTCAAAAGATATACGAGAAAGAATAATCGTGAGTGAGTTAGGCAACTCATGAAAAAGTTTAGTATAAAAGCCTAACGGCAAGCAATACAAATTAATTATGATAGGCATTTCCATGAAAGAGAGTTTAAGTTGAGCAAATTAAGTGTTAGCAATCCAACAAGTCAAACAGTAGCAACTCAACAACTCAATCGATTAACGAGACATCATCGTGAAAAGCTAGATGTTGATCATTACACAACACCAAATCCACTATATATATTTATTACTCTCTACCATCGGTGTTCATCTAAACTCCTTACTAAACAAAAGTGTCAGATGGTTAAACATTACACATAAGTTGAATTTGTTTGCTTGTTTAGGATAAAATAGGAATGATTGACATTGGAAGAAAAAGACAGTAGAGAAGAAGATGAATCTGTCCGGAAGATATTGAGAGGTAAAGACAAATGGGGGAAGAGGCTGAATTATTATTGTAAACAGTGAGCATAGCCCTAAAGCTTGGAACATCCAAACAGATGAACCAAAGATAAAGTTTACCTTTTGGGTATTTGCCCTAAAAATGGAAGGGAAGTACTGCCCCTAATTTCATCCATTTTTTTCTCTCTTATGGAGCCCCCCATCACTCATAGGGTCACTCACATTAGGGGCTCCATAACTATATAATAAACTACTGTTGTTCAAGAAAAATGAATAAAGAAACTAGGTGGACCTTCACACTATTAATTAGCCCTTCGACACTACCCTCGATTGACCCGACAAATAGAATACTTAATTTCACTATCCATTCTCTTTTCTTCTTTATCTTTTAGATTCGCTTCTTTTCATTCGTCTAATCAAATTTTTCTATTTTAAATACAAAAATAATTAGATATATATCTGACGACACTAAATAATTCAATTATAATTTAATGGGCCGATGATAAGTGATGCATACAAATAGGTACATTTTAGGATAATTCACAAACAATTATCGTCCTTTTATATGTTCGCACTCACTCTCCCACTGTCAATCTAATTTTTTTTTTTAATTTTCTAATGAAAAACAATATTTTTAGGTTGGTTGGGTTGGTAACCCGAATTAATTTCCCAACCCAACCCGTAAAATATGGGTTGGGTTGTCGGGTTACATTGTTTTTTTCTCATTTCCAACTAAACGATCGTTTTCTACCTTACGTGATTGTTTAGCTTTCTACCTTCAAACGATCGTTTACTTCTTACACGATCGGCTAACTTTTCATACAATCGTTTAACTTCCTACGCGATCTTTTAACAAAATACTCATAACTTTACTTTTATTAAATAAACAATATAAGTATATATATTATTCATTCGGGTTGGATTGGGTTGAACCGAATTTTTCAACCCAATCTAACCTAATAAAACCAAAATTCTCAACTCAACCCATATTAATCTCGGTTGTCGGGTTATTCAGGTTGGATTTACACCCTTACAGAAAACATCGTCAAATTAACTAAAAAGAAAAAGAAACGAAAATAGTATAGTTGTAATCTAAAAGAAGGTTTGATATTTTATCAAGGGGGGGTGTATTGATTCCACAATTACAAAAGAGGACAATATTTTTCCATATTTATAAACTCTGCTTAACAACTTTTTGAATTGTATCTCAATCTATATATTATTCACGTGATTCTCCTCCTACCAAATTACAACATTGCCCAACTAAATTCAATTCAATAATTTCTTCTTCTTCTTTTTTCCATATTAGAAAGCACTTTCATTTTCTTGATAGTGTAGACATTATTTTATCCATACTATTTTTGTAAACTCCTTTTTATAATATACATTCCTCATTTTCAGGCTTATAGATTTATATAATTAGATTATATTAAATATTGCATTGAATATAATAAAAATAATTAAAATCCCCCAATTTTAGAAAAATTTGTCTCGCAATGATAAGGATAAAGCTCTATTTTCTATACATGAAAAAAAAAGCACTTAAATTAATGTGGCCGCCCAATTTAAAGTAATGTTTCGAATTAAATTGGGGATTGATTTGATTATTAAAACTTTGATTAAAAACCTACTCATATCCCTAATAATAATCCCTATTCCCCTTCTTCTTAACTTTTCCCTAGCCGTTCTCTATTCTCTTCTTTTAATAATAATTACAATAATTCATTTTGTTTTTGTTTTTAATCACAATTTCAATAAGGGAATTCGAGTTAATAATTGAGATTTTTTCGAAAATATAACAAATTGGTAAAAAATAATCCCTACTCCAGTTAATACGTTATTGAGTAATCTTCCTCTAAACGAGAGTGTACTATAATCTAAACGAATGCTCTACAATCGTTTAGATCATGATATATGATCGTGTAATTCTTTTAACGATTGAGCTTCAATTTCAAACGATTGTGTTGACCAACATACCAACTTGTTGATCATTTAAAATAAAATTTAAATGATCTTGATATTCTAGAATATGAGGAAGAATATTGAAACATGCCAACTCTTTGAATAAGTGAACCATAATGAAGTGTAAATAGATTTTTATTTTATTAATTATTTTTTAAAATTTGCTATTTATTTCTAAAAAGAATATAAATTTAAAAGAAGAAAAAGTAAAACCCATCCATTGATGTGGATTTTAAAAAAGTTATTGTAACAAATTAAAATGGAAGAAAAGAAGAACAATTTTTTGATTGGATGAATTAAAAGAAACGTCAAGGAATTTGATTCCTTCGTCCTTTTTATAAGTAACCAAAGGCATAAAGTGTAAAAACACGCGCCTCCCCAAGCGCTGCTTCATATTCCATTCAACTACAAAAACAAACATTAATCATTTTAATTATCACCAGTTAATCTCGACTTTATACTCACTAATCCTACCTATTATTACCTTAACAACACATTAATCTTTGTCAATTTCTCAATTACCTAATGCCGGGTGGGAATTATTCCATTTTATGTACATTCAAATTACAACTCTTACACGTGCAACCCCACCCCCTCCCCGCACGTGTGTTAGAACTCTGTCAATGACATCTTATTATTCTCCCAACTGAATGACGTCGACGGTGTTGTTGCCGACGGCGACGCTGGAAACGAAGGCGGCGATCTCTCTTTATGAAAGTATTCCGTTATACTCACACAACCCAGCCGTACATTCCCCGTCCATTCCGTTTCTTCACGTTGAGGTAAAAATGGCGGTCGCGTTACTTCCGTTAACAGGTCCCACTTAACACCGTTAAAAAACGCATGCTCTTTGATCTCGCACGCGCCTCGTCCGTACCCCAACCGCTTCGTGGGGTCCTTCACGAGCAACCTTTCGATCAAATCCGTTAAATCCGATCGCTTTCCGATCAGCTCCGGAGATTTGACCAAAACGTTTCGAAACGTCTCTTTCCGGTTCTTCCCCTTGAACGGTGTTGTCCCGTAGAGCATCTCGTACGTGAGGATCCCTAGAGCCCACCAATCAACGGCGAATTCATGTCCGTCTCCTTTAACAACTTCCGGTGAGACATACTCCTCCGTTCCGACGAATGAATTCGACCGTTCGCCATTGGTGAAACTCGACTTCCGACGACTCACCGGACTAACCCGAGCGGATTTAGCCTTTTTTAAGCCGTTTTTAACGTTGGATGTTGCCATGATCCACCGTGTCAAGTTTCTCCCCGGTTTTCGTCTGACGGCGATCGGCGGCTTCTCGTGACCGGTGTTTTCAAGAGAGACAACGTCTTTTACTGTTCTACGTGTTAAAGTACGCGACAGATCAAAGTCGGTGAGAGTGACGTGACCTGATTGTTGAATCAACACATTCTCCGGCTTCAAATCTCGGTAGACGATCCCCATACTATGAAGGTGGTCGAGCGCACAAACGATCTCCGCCAAATAAAAACGAATGACAGCCGGAGAGAAAACCCGGTCCAATTGACGGTAACGCAAGACGTTAAGATCGCCCCCGGGACAGTACGGAACAGCCCAACCCAAAAACTCATCGGATTCGAAAGAACCAACAATGTCGGGAAGAAAAGGGTGAGGTGGTTTAGGGAAAGACAAACGAGAAAGAACCTGAATCTCCCAACGAGCTCGCCTCTCGGCGTCGACTTTGGAAGCAAAAGAGGATTTCTCAACGACCTTAAGAGCAAAGGGGAAATGAGCAGACTCATCAGAAATTCGATCGTGGACGAGAAATACAGTCCCCATGGCTCCCTTTCCAAGTACCTTGATGGGTTTGAGAGTGTGAAGATCAAGCTCCGGTGGGGACGACGATGGGTGAGACGAATCCATATCTAAAAGCTTCAAATGAAAGAAGAAGAAGAACGAAGAAGGAAGGTTGAAGAAAGAGAGTTGTTGTCTTTTGGAATTTATAGGAAAGAATTTGGATTTGTTGGTATTAGAAGCGTATTTTGCGCCTTTTGTAACAATCCTTTTAGGCCTTCTTTTTTTCCCCTAACAGTTACTACTCGATTCTCTCTTGTAAGTTGTTAATCAGTTGCTTTTCATAAAAGTGATTCCTATACAACACCCTTTAACGAATTTTGTTACAAACCAAAAGTAAAAAAAACAGATCAAACTACTACTTTGGTTAAACTACCATAGTATTAAGCTTGTTTTAATTAAGAGATTACATCAGTTTTATTTATATTTAGTGACATAATAATGCCAAGAAATGGCAGGATATCGAAATAGATGCAGATTCGTAATAAAAATTAAAAAAGAAAGGACCACTTGGGTATCATCTTAATAGAAATTAATAATTGTTATAATTTTGAGTTCCAATCCTAGTGCATAGTACATGTACGCTCATAAACATAAACACCATTAGGTTAGAGAGCTCTCAAACCCCACACCAACATGCATCGTAACTTAACCTTCAACTCGTTGATCCAACAACGAGACATTTGTACTTCATTATTCCTAGTGTTATATTAACGAATGGAAGGCATTTGGATTGAATTATTAATTAGTAAGAGAAAAAGGAGGGAGGCTGCAGCCAACGAAGGCGTATAGATGTGATGAGTGTCATGAGCTGGTTAAAGTGAAGGATTTTCAATTGTTAAAGAGAATCAAAGAAATGCTGGGGCACACGTGTAGACCATAAAACAAGGAAAAAAACAAAAAAGGAAAAGGAAAAAAGAAAGGTATATATATATATATAAATATTTGTATCTTATGAAAATTCATCATATGATCTATAAAATAAGTTGATTTAAAGAAAGAAAAAAGAAAGAGAGAAAGAAACTGCGTCGTACGATTCTCACATGGAGACACCCATGATCCAAGGGGAGATGGGAACGTGGCATGAAGGATTTTTTTGCTGGAACTTCCTTTGGTTTTTATGATTTATTTGAAGCTTATTCATCATTTATATATATAAACGATTTATTGTGAGATCCATTTATTTTGGGGCTCAATAATTAATTAAAGCTAGCCTAGCATGTGATTTAGCACTAAATACAAAAACTAAATTGCCTCATTAAGGACTAGGGATCGACCTTAATCATCCACTAACCACAAATCAATAACTATATCTTTAGCTTAATCATGAAATCAAAATGTATACTTGAGAGATGGAGGGGAATTAGGAGGGTTTAGGGAGAATAATAGATTATTTAATAAGGCACTTGTTATATTACAATGTGCCGTTTGTCTTAGTTATAATAACCAGTAAATGTGTAACATTATTAGTTATATGCTCCTTAATAACGTTATTAGATGTAAATTTGAGATATTGATTATTGATAGTCAAAATTCTAATAGAGGAAATACATGTTTTAATGAAATGAAGAATGTAACTTGCAAAAGAGAGAAAACATATAAAGGCAATTAACATTGGTTGATTCCCAATGGGGTTTTGAAGTCGTTTTACAACAATCGTCATAGAACCTAGTAGGATGCGAGGGGCGTGCCTAGTTTCGTGTTTGGCTAAAGGTCAATGCCTATTGTTTTTTTCCAGGCCCATTTGGTCCTAAAATTAATAATGCTAGCTTTGGTCGAAGCATACATTGAACATGTTCTTAACGTTACCTATTTTACTAGGGTTGACCTCGGTCGAAGCTAAAGTCGAGCATGCATATATATCAACTCTAATTAACACCTTGAGCTTTAATTTAACACGACCCAACTCTCCGGCTTAAATTTAGTTATTTTTTCTCAATTGATGTGGATTATATATCTCTAGGTTTGTGTGTGATAGAAACAAGTTTTTGGAATTTGTGTGGAAAAGAGAAAGAGAAATGGTTGAGGAATATCCGAAGGGCAATAGAGAGAGAGAGGATGGGGGGGGATGAGATTTCATTTCAACATGCTTTGGCATTTCGGCCCTACGTAGCAGCTTTTGCTGCTCCATTGCCCCCTTGCATTACCCACTCCCCACCTCACTTCCAATCATTCTTTCCAACCCCATTCCTCCCATCCCCTTCCCATTTTCTTTATTACACATAAAACCACTTTGCTATATAACTCATTTCTTTCTCGTTGAAATTTGAAATGGATGCATGAAAACAAGTGTAACGTATAAGTTGGCATGACTATTTTCTCTAATTTTTCTTATACATTTTCACCACTGCATTAAATTTCCGTGAATTGTCGATATTTTTACATTTTCTATTAATTTGATATCGAAATGAGATGTAAATTGACATTTTCATCTTATTATAAAAATATTATTTAAAACATATTAGTAAACAAGTTTTACTAATAATACATATAAAATAATAGAATAGGTTAGCTTATTTGAAAATCTCACAAAAGTTTTATCTATAATGTTAATTTGTTCTCGTAATTTTTTTCTTTCTAAAAATATCTTTTCATATTATATTTTATCAATGTTTCCATCTTTTTCTATATAAAATTAAGACCGACATTCTAAATCCTGGATGTGTGTAAAAAATTAATCAACTTTAGAGATAATTTAAGGAGCCATTTGAGCCAATGACTATATAAGACTATAATAACCACTTTTTGTTAGTATAAATAAAAAATGTTGGGGATAGATATATAATAGAGTGGATGCATGTGGTGCTTAGGTATTGCTTTACTTTATTGTTAATCTTTTGGCTATCATTCCTAATCTATAATTTTTAAACCTTATTGTTCTAAACACAATTATACAACAAATCTTCAATATTTCTTTTTTTTTAAAAAAAAAACAACACAATAAAATTCACCCAACACGTGCAAAGCGTGTACCACATTATGACACAAGCGTGTGTGTAAAACGGAAAGTATTTATATATTCTCTTCTTACACTTTCTCTATCGTTTGAAAAATGTTTACAAAATCAACAATTACGACATAGAAACAGATATACGATGTTTACTAACAGTATCTTAACTATGCCCATAAGACAGAGGAAGAGCGATATTATAAATTTTATATATTGTTCCTCTCTAGATCCTAGGGTAAAAACGTAAATAACCATAAATAAATACATAAGCTGAATATACGACAAATGAAGAGTCGCACTTAGTTGTTCGTAGTGCCACATAACTAATTCAAGAAATGACAATGTTATAGAAATACAAATATATATGTACTTCTTCTCTTAAAAAAGTTAAACATCTCGTTCTATTAAAAATAAATAACATTCTAATTTATCCTTTCAATTTAATATTTTCGTTAGAATACTATTAATTTGTAAATTAGTTTACGGTTATTTTTTATAAACATAACAAAACATCAAAATATTTACGGTTCATGTAACAAAATAAAAAAGAGTCCATAAAATCGGCCATTTTTTTTAATATTTCAGGTTTGCCCTTCCTTTTCATCTTCTTTCTTCTTATTAAATCTAAACGATTTTGGTACAAGATGGCGTATCAAATATATCCATTTTCGAAGCTATACTATACAGTGTAAATATTTTGTCGATTTGTTATATTTTTGTAAAAAAAAACCCTTGGTTTAACTTATCAAAATAAGTATAGTTGAATGACAATCAACGTATGTTTTTTTTTTCTTAAATTTACGTAAAAAGTTTAAATCTTCTATACGTTAACTTATTATTGTACCGAAAAATTAATTCGGGAACATATGTCAACAATTAACAACCATATAATAGTTCAAACATATGTCAACAATTAACAACCATATAATAGTTCAATTGTGTCAAACTATTATTACATCACACATCACATGAATTTAATTATATTTATGTTAACTTCACAACACAAGCAAAATTATGTATATAATCAATAATTGATGAGATATGTGTAATAACTGAATAACTTAATTAATTGCATAAGGTCCAATAAATTTCTTTTAGTTTATACAAATATTCCATAATTATATTAAAAAGAAATGTCAATAATTTATTAGTACAAAATTATTGAATGTTTATTAAGTTTGGTATATCTATGAAAACTTAACACTATTATAACAATCTTAATTATATCACAATAAATTTGATATTCTTCATATATTTGTTAGTTCCACATAACATAAATTGTAAATTAAAATGTCTACTAAATAATTAAACATGATACAACTAATAATAAATTCTAATTTCTTAATATGGTGAAGTGGTTGGTTAACTAGTTGATGAAATTAACAACTAACATTATATTATTAATAACATTAATTACTTTTAAAATTTTAATGTAATTTTCTTTTAAACATAACTAAAACCTAACACATAATAAATTAAAGTGCACCATTACCACCATATTGTATTAGACGATAAGTAAAAGCAACATTGAATTAAATAAATGAGCTACATAAAAGTTTAAGTGGTTGGTCTATAAAAGTTTATGACAACCAAATTGGCTTTTTAATCACATACACAATTTCTAATTAGGTTGTCATTAAGTGCAATAATTTTAATTAGTTTAGGTGTCTCCATGAATATTAGTTTAATGGAAAATTTTAAAAAATATTCATTTATTTCACTATTTTTAAATATGATTTGATTTGACCCCTATTGTTTACTTCTCTTATCCTTTGGGAAATGTGTATTTTTTCTAATTTTAAAATATTAAATATAAAGTACTAATGAGTGAATAATATATATATATACTCTAAAAAATAACATGAACTCATCTCAACCTCTGTAAGTGCGTATTTTGTGCACATGAGATTTCTAAAAAATAACATGAATTCATCTCAATTGATACATGTAAGTACTTGTAGACATGAGATTATGAGTTCAAATCCAGACAATGAAATTTGAAAACAAAAAGTTTTAAGTTTTGATTTTGGTTTAATTCGATTATTTTCTTAATTTCCTTAATTATTCTAAATTTATTAACCTACATTAAATTTGAAAACAAAAAATAAACCTTTAGCAAAAAATTAAGATTAAAAATATAAATATTAAAATTTAGAGATCAAATTAATACAAAAATTCAAATGTCCATAACGCTTTAAAAACTTAAAATCTAAATTGAAATCAAACTCAAAACTCAAAAACCAAATGAGTAACATTTTGAAACTTATAAACTAAATAGAGACATTAGACCCAAAACTCATAGGATATTTTCTCGACCTATAACATACATACAACTTGGTGTGTGTGTATATTTATATAAAGAAAGAGAGAGCGCACACACATATATATATAGATAAAAACTTATGAAAAAGATGAACATTAAATTTAATAGTAAGGTAAGATGGAAACCCCACGGATTGGAAATTTAGGTTACAAGATGTTAAGGAAGTAATTCAATTTTGGGGACACAAAAACCCCACATTAATTATACTTTAGTAAAGCTAAATTGAATTAACTTTTCTTGAAGTCTCATAAAATGCATTCCTGTCGGGGCATCATCAAATTATCAAAAGTATATATAACCTATGTATCATTAAATAAAATATATATCACACAAAAGTTTAAATTAAAGGGAACTTTATAATTTTTATATTCTTTTCTTTTTGTTTTGTAATTTTAATTTTATTTTAGTTTTAAAAAGAAAAAAAAAAAAAAAAAAAAGAAGAAGAGAAGAAAAGAAAAGAAAAGAAGTAATAATAATAATGATTCCTCTAAACCAAATGTCAAAGTTTGAAACAAATGTACTTTAAAGATAAAAGTTAAATATATGCACTTGTCGGCCATATTCATTATGATTAATTGTGTTTTCTAAATTATTAGTGGAAAATTACTATTTTCTTATAAACCCTCAACCCATCTTTAATTCACCTTTTTCTTTTCTTTTTATTACCCAGTATTTACCTTTAGTTAAGGGGTAGGTTTTAAAAAATATAACAAAGTTGGTTTCATTGTATAAAACAATCTTGAAATACCAAAATTACCTTAATCAACACACAATAAATCAGTCACACGTGTGCGATACACGATAGTGTAGATTTTGATACACGATATCAAGCATACAATGTTTCAAGATGAAGTAATCTTTCTTTTAGTTATTGGATCTCGGGCCTTAGTAGCACTTAGATTACTTGTAATGAAAGAATTCTGTTTTTATTTTATTCAGTTAAGAGCATACATTGCTTCGAGATGTCTTGAAATGAAAGACTTTTGTCTTTAGTTGTTTGATCTCGAACCTTAATTGCATCGAGATGGTTCGAGATTAAAATTGAAATTGATTGTGTGTCACATTGATTTTTTTTTGTTTTTTGTTATTCGGAGCGTAAATGTAAAACGGAAATTGATTTTAAATTGATTTTTATGTCTAAAACTCTAAATTTTAATTTTGAAAGAAAATTAAAACATTTTTTCTTATCAACATTTCTTTAAAAAGTGTATTCGATAGGGTATTTAACTTTAAAAATTTTGGGTAAAATTAATCCCTAGGAATCAAATTCAAACAAAACTCAAAAGTTGATGTTAAAATTTTAATATTTTCAAACTTATAAACCAAGTAAAAAATTAAACCTACCAAAATCTATAAGATTACTATACAACGTTAATTTAATAACAAAGCATATATAGAGAGAGAGAAAGATGGAAAACAAATGGAAATAGTTTATAATATGTTATACTAAAAGAAAAAATGAAACTCATTAGATAATGGGTTATAAGTGGGAAGCACAAAGGCCAACCTCCACAATAATATTTCCTATATATATATATATATATTTGATTGACTATATCAATTTCAAATATTGTGTACACTTTGTAATCATTAAATTAAAATACAAAAATATATATGATCCGACATTTCATTTTCTTGTTCGAATTTTTGGTGCAAATTAAATCATGGTTGTACCGAGATTATAGGATATGATTCGAATTTATATATCAAATTATTCTTATAGTATATGGTACATAATATACTTTCTTTATGGTGTCACACGGGCACCATCATGACTACCATCCACTTGCTTGACTATATAATATATATATATATATATGCAACTGTGTAGTAATTGTCACAATCATGTACTCTCTACATTGCCCCCAAATCAAATGACCTATAAACTTTTTTTTTAGATAAATTGTAAAAATCATATTTAAAGTATAATGGTAGTCACGATTATACCCTTAGTGTAATTGTAATCAAAATTATTGTTATTGAATATTAGAATTTCTCATTTTTACGTTATTGTGAATCATGAAAATCAACCAAGTCAAGAAATTGAATTTGAGATACAAAATATGAAGAAAAAATCAAATTAAATTTTGATTTATGATAAATTTAGGATATTAAAAAAAGTACAAATTAATTAAACTTAGGAATTCAAAACCATCACTCTAAATCTAAACACGGGTATCAAAAATCAAAATGCATATCCAAATTCTGCACTCCAAAACAGGCATATGTAATTCACAGAAATCAGAACCCCATCAAATAAGTTTACATGCATTTAATTTCTAGACATTTGATTTTGAACCTGCTCACCTTAAACGTCTTCATAAACTTTCAAAATTTAAAATTAAGCCCTTGAAGTTACCCATATTTTAAAATTGGACCTAACTTTATAGGGTTAAGTCAACCTTTTACCATTGTTATAGGCTTTAGAGTCCGATTAATTTTGTGTTTGGATTACATATAAATAAGTTATTTTGAAAAAAAAACTCTTTGAAAGACACTCAAAATATATTTTTAAATATATTTAAAAAAAATTAGTTTAAATAAAAATGAATTTCCTTTAAAATATTTTTTTCTTAATTCAATCGACAACACTAAAACACTCCTAAAAATGTATTGATTCAATTGTTATTATTAAAAGTTCGAAGATGTAATTAAAAATTTCTTCTTTTTTCTTTTTACTTTTTGTGAAAAATTGTAATTATTATGAATCTTTAACATTGATGACACCAATTGAATTCAAGGGTAGGATGATAGTTTTTAAATCTTTAGTATTTCAAATAAACACAGACTCATCATTACACCAACACTACACATTATGTTATTTACTCATTTCATATTTTATACATTAATAATTCATGCATTATTATTTGCATTTTAATCACCCAATTATGTTATGAACTCTTTGATTATTTCATTTTCATATCATAATTTCAGTTTTATTAAAGTTGTCCTTTTCTGATTCAATTAAAAAAAAAAGTTACTTTTTACACTATATTAAATATAACAAAACGAACGAAAATATTTACCAAATATAACAAAATTTTAAATATAGAGACAGGAAAATAGGTAGATAGAGTTTGTATTTTTTTTTTCTTAAAGGAAAAGCATGTATTTGAATTTGCTTTGAAGAGAGATTAAGGTTGGTCAAATAATCTCATCTCTCAAAGTCTCACCAATAATAATAATGACAATGAAGTATAGAAAAATAAACTTATTAACTTATTTGAAGAATGCTTATGAAAACTAAGTTTTAACATTATCTTTTGAGTATATTTGTATAGGTTGTTACGTGTAGATTTCAATATAAAAGAAGAGTTTAGAAACTTCAAAAGAACTCGTATGATGTGATTTAATCAAAGAACTCGTGAAAAAGGAGTGTGGATAAAATTTAGAGGTAGTTCGGAAAAGTATAAGAAAGCCTAGGAGAAGTTTAGAAGACGCATGGCTAGTAATATTAACCAAATTTATTATTGTAAAAAACAAAAACACATTTGTATGCGAAAAAAAATATCTCACGTTTGGTGGTTTTGATTCGACGTTTATTTTGGGAATGAATATTTTCTTTTATATAACATGAAGGGTATTTATAAATAAATAAATAAATATATATATATATATATATATATATATATATATATATATATTGTTAAAATGAGACTAATAATTCGTATGACCTTTTTCCAAAGTCAGAAGTTTGATTCACCAACCCCGACATATATTGTCGTACTTAAAAAAGAGAGGGAAAAAATAATTCAAACTAAATATATCTTAACTACATAACTAAGACCTTTTTCTTTTTTTAACAATTACATTTTTCTTTTAGTTTTGGAAATGAATCCTATTAACACTCTTACCTCTAAATGTCTTTATTTGTTATTCATTTTTAAAAAATCAAGTTAAAATTTAATTAATTAAAGAAATAGTTGCAAATATAACAATTAGATTTAAAATAATTAAGTATATAACTACATCTCTATTTTTTTTTTCAAATATGACAAAATATGTAAAAATCTATCACTAATAAACCATATTGCAAATATTGGTCTATCACTAATGTATTTTAAAATATTTACATTTTTTAAAATATTATTACATATTTAATTATTATTCTTAAAATTACGATAAAATATAATTACCTATTAAATAAATAATTAATTAAAAGTAAGTAAGAGTTTATGATGGATTATATTGAAGCCCACATTATTAGGGCCACGAGAAAGCATTGGCCCAATCCAATAAAGAGGGTCGTTGCGTACTCTACGGAAATTTTCCATCCTCATCCTATACCCTTTTAGTTTGCAATTTTGTAATAATTGCAAATACGAATGGTATCGAGTTTTATATATTTTTATATTTTAAATCTAATTTATATATTTGGAACTATTTTTTCTTTCTTCTTCTATCGAATATGTATTGAGATATTTAAATCTCGAATATTTTTTAATTGATAATTTTTTACTTTATAACTATTTAGTTATGTTCGTGTTGGTATGGCTAGAGTTATTCTTACAATTTCGTAAATATAAACATTAATTACGGATGAATATTCACATGTTAAAAGACATTTTTTGATTCAAATATTAAGTTGGGAGGCATAAAAAATTGATTCTTCAAACTTCAAAAGTTTAAATACATGTTAGTTTAGGTTGAATTAATTATGTTTGATCTAAACTTTTGTTAAATATTACAAAATCTACACATTTTATACTTTCAACACACTTTATTTTTAAACATTTTCTTGGGTTTGAGTATGGAAAAATCCTTGGCTAAAAGCAAATCAAAGAAAGTATCTAATGTATACCCTTTCATTTGTAAAATCGGTTTGGATTGAATAATATACATATATTGTTTTCGTGAGCATGAACATTTAATATCTAAGATTTAAATATTTGGTCTTTAGATGTGTTAAATAATTAATATTTATGTTTGGATATCCATGATGTCAGTGACTCGAATGTATAACAAAAAAGGAAATCATTCGAAAATCTATCTATGGTTTGAGTGTTACAATAGTAATTCTCCAAAATGCATGCAGAGATCAAGCCCATTTCTAGTACTCAAGAAGATATCATCAACGCGTGTGGATCTAAATATGTCAAAGATGCATGCTAAAATTATGTTAACCTAGTTGAAGTGTTCTAGTGTGACAACTCGATCATGTCTTCCTCTAGCATCTTGTTAAATAAACTATTAGACACTTTGAAGCGTTGATGTCAAATTTCAAGCATAAAAATTTAATTCTCTTAGAGTTATCACGATGTATTTATAAGTGTGGTGGACGTAAAAATTCCCTAAGCCAAACTTGAACACAAGGGAGTATTTTGGATTAAAAGTTGAGTATGATTTTGAAGAGGGTGTGTCATCTCAATCCTCACTATAATTAAGACAGAACAATAAGTAATGAAAATTTACTGTTAGGGAGAGAAGGAAAGAGTTGAAATAAAATGGAGAGTGATGAAAATTAATAAGAAAGGTTAAAATAATATAATATATGAGAGCGATGGGTACAGTCATTACAAACAACTTTGTTCTTTGATTCTCAAATATTCTCCGTCGTTAGTTGCAGTTGTTGCTGTGTTTACGTTCTTCTCCATTAAACTTCACCCTAATCCAAGTTTACATTTCCAAAATCAAATCCCAAATGGCAATCCCACATTCCTAATCCAACCAAAAAAGAAAGAAAGAAAGAAAGAAAGAAAAAACCCATCAAATTTCCCCATAATTAGTTAACTTTTGAATCACATGTGTATCAATCATTCCACATGGAGAAAACCCCAGCGTTAGAACCTTGGACAGAATCCCCGGTCCAACCGCCGTAGCCACCGGAATTAGGCATGTCATAGTCAACCTTAACGAGGGCATATTCCTCCGCTGTGCTACCGGATGCAGAACCAATCCCAAATGCATTCCCAAGATACCCTCCCCCTCCATGACTATTACTCTCAAAATGACTCAATGCATTAGTATTATTATTAGTGTCCAAACTAGAAGCTCCTCCTCCTCCTCCTCCTCCTCCTCCTCCGCCGCCGCCACCACCTACGCCGCTCATGTTAATCATGCCGTGAAGCAAAGCGGGATGATTATGAAGATACCCAGCACCGTAAAACGGATGATTGTTGTTGTTGTTAGGGTAAGAGGAATGATCAGATGAATGGTGGATGTAAGAAGAAGAAGGGTTGTGGAACGAGGAAGGATGGTGAGTACTGTAATGAGAAATGTCAGGGTGGTTTTGAAGAGAGAGCAAAGGTTGGGTTTGAAGATGGTGATGGTCTATATTGAGATTTGGTTGTTGGAGTAAATTAGGATAATGAGAAGAGTTAGTTGTGGAAGAGGAAGAGGTTCCATATTGGAAGCAAGAAGAGGAGGATGAAGAGGAACCTAATGCAATCATTTCATCTCGCTTTCGAGACGATTCCACGGCTTGAGCCTCCTTTAGTCGCTTTGCAGCACCACCACCAATTGGAAGCGTGTTGCTCTCTAATATGCTTTTCACATCGTAACGACTCATATCGAAGTTTGTTACTGCATTTAGCCCTCTGAATTTTATAGCCGCTATATCGTATGCTTCTGCTGCTTCCTCTTCCGTACCTACAACCCCATATCATATATATCACCCATCAATCATAACTACATTTATACTCTCATATCACACACTTTGGTAGTTGAACTACACTCATTTGACTCCTTAGTCCTATAATACTTTTTTTTCTTATAAAATTAAGGAATAAACTTAATTTTAAAAAAGATAAACAAAATATCAGATTGAGAAAATGGGAGAACATTAGAGAGAAAAACAAGGAGCAAAACATGGGCAATAAATTTAAAGTCAACAAAACACACTTACTGAAAGTTCCCAAATAAAGATCTTTGTTTCCTGCTACTCTTCCAATCCTAGCCTGCCATCTTCCATGTTGGTGGTGCCTATTTTTGTTTTACCCCACACATACACACACATTTATATATATATATATATAATAATATATATACTCTCATGAAGAATATTTAAAAAATGAAAAACCTTGTAACTCCACGATACATTGATGCACCCCTTGAGAATCCACTGCTTTTCCTGAAATCAAAATATAGAGCAAGAAAATTAAACCAGACCCAATTTAGAAAAGGAAAAAAAATTATTATTGTTTAATTTCTAGCTGTTAGTTAATGTCTATGAATGAAATAATTAACCTTCTAATGGCAGCCACAAATTCTTGTCTGGTCATGTGCTTCATTTCCTCCACCTCCTTCTCATAGTTACTGATCTGCAAAAAATAATATATAACTTCATCAAATTTGAATTTGTGTATATATATATATAAGTTTACAATCTTGCGATAAAATTTGTATATACGAATTCAAATTTGGTAAAAATTACAGGAAAATTTGTGGTTGTGGATGTTCCCCAATATTTCAATGCAGCAAGATCATAAGCCCTAGCAGCTTTCTCTTCTTTATCATACCCACCTGTTCCATCATTTACAAACAAAAAATAATTTAATTAATATTCCTCATTTACAAACAAACAAAAAGAAAGAATTATTTTAAAAGAAGAACTTAATATTTATATATAAAGACATTGATAAGGATCAGGATGATGATCAAGTATTAAGAAAAGTAATACTCACCCAAATAGACTGCTCGAGAGATCATGGCAGAGAGACAAAGATCATTCCAACATGTAATAAAAAGTCAAACAAAGTCAATTACTTTGCAGCTTTAAATCTTAAATTAATCAAATCAATTAACAAATTAAATTAAACAAAAAAAAAAACCCTAACGATAACCCTAGAAAAAATCAAAATGAATATGAAAATTAAAAATGGTTATATTACACACACCTTGCCTACCCTTCCTTGACTGCCCTTCCCTTCTACAACTGTTATCCCACAAATGCGCTTCATACCTTCCGGTCCATCTATGCCTACACACAATAACACACACGATGAATATTTGTAATATGGTACCAGAGTTAATAATAATAAAAAAAATATATATATATACCTGGTTACACCACGGTAAATGGAAGTTCTTTGACCAAAAGTGTCCAAAGTTCTTCGAGGGGTGACGTCGAGAGTGGTATTGCTGTTGTTGTTACTGTTGTTGGATGTGGTATTATTATCAGGGGTGGAGGTTGTTTCACAAGGAGAGGGTTTACCACTACCCATCGAGAGAGTCAAAGATTGTAAACAGTTGGAATTATCTTGAAGGTCAAAGTTAGAAGAAGAAGAAGAGTCAAGATTTATATTAGAAGGAGGAGGAGGAGGAGGAGGAGTTTGTTGTTGTTGTTGTTGATGATGAAGAGGAACTAATCTTGTGATTGGGAACAAATAATCTGTATCATTACTTTGATGATGAATTTCATTAAACCCAATGAGATCTGTTTCATTTTCTGCTTTGCTTACTCCTAAAAAATCTGCTATTTTTGGAACTTCACCACCACTTTGATTACTTATCAGATTCCACTCTAATAAAACACAAAAACAAAAATTAAAAGATGGGAATTGAATTGAATTAATTAGAGAAAAAAAAGTAAAATAAAATGTGTATTATTTACCATGAGTTTGAAATGGGATATCCATATTATGATCATTCTCCATATTTCCCAAAGAGAAATGATGGGAATGATGAGTTGTGGTTTGAAGATGTGGTGGCAAAGAAGGATTGGTGGGTGAAAGTGGAAATGAAAGCCAATTGTTTGAATTCATGGATCCCATAATCCTCTTCTTCTTCTTCTTCTTCTTCTTCAATCCTGAAAAATAGGAAGACACAAAATTCATTAAATATAAACCAAAGATGACGGACATAAGATAACAGAGGACTAGGGCTATACCCTTAAAAGAGAAATTAGGGTTTTTTCCTAAAAAAAGAAAAAGAATAAGAAGAAGAAGAAGTTTTGTGTAGAAGTTCAGAAGAGAAGCATGTATTTCAGGAGACAGAGTTAAAAGTTAATAAGGAAGATGAAGAGACTAAAAAGAAAAGTTTTGGAAAGATACAAAGTATTTAATTAATTAATATAAAACAAACATATATATCTTTTATATATATATTTAATTTAAACAAAGAAAAAAAAAAAAGAAAAAAGAAATCAGTGTTCCTCGTCACCACCCCTTCTAGTATGGTCTAAACTTACCCTTTCCAAAGCAATGAAAACCATATTATAATAACATATAGTTGAAGAGAGATTTGATATATATAACACGAGTGTGTATGTATGTGTGTGACATCCTAAAAAGCTCATTATAAACATATATTATGAAGTTGATGAGATTGATATACTAAGACAAATCCTCAGCTCCAACTGGAAAAATCAAATGTATAAAAAATGTTACCAAGTTGGAATATTGGAACTCCCGTTTCTTGATATCATAAATTATGACTCCTCAAAGCCCAACATTACCACACTCTGCAAATCATATCTCACTCTTAATATTATAAATATATTATTACCTATAAACTTTCTCTTCCCTTCAAAAACAAAACAAAATCAGTCCACATGCCATTAAAATTTTGTCCTTTGCTTAATGTTTTTTTACTCACATCTCTTATTATTATTTCTTTTATTAATTTTAGTTCTATACTTATGACAATGTTGTGAATTATTGATAATATTTTCACTGCTCTTTAAACTATAAAATCAATTGTGTCAATAAGGGTATTTTGATTTATATATAATAATATCACGTGTTTTATTATTAATTTCTTTTATGTTATGGATCAACACATAAAAGTTGAAGTGGTTTATAATTTAAGTAATTAAGTGTATTGAAATATCTTCTAATTGCCTCATTATACCATGAACACCAAAAGCGAGTTGTATTAGCATAGAATATATATACAAAGAAGAGATTTGGAGATGAGCTATAGATAAAACCTTTGAATTTAGTGAGATATTGGAAACATCATTGCAATTAAAGAAAAGTTGTACATAATCACTATTTTTCATTCATGGTTTTCGTATTTCATTAATATAAACATTTCAACTCTAAGTCAATTTTACAAAACAAAAACAAGTATTTGAAAATTTAGCTATACTTCTTTTGATTTTCAAAAAGTTGATTTTCATTTTAAGAACACTCTTAAAATTCAATCAAACAACGAAACATATATATACCAATAATATTCATAGAAGGAAAAATCCCTAATTGAGATTTGGGAAGATATTGAGGCATTTTACGAGACGAGTAGATCACCTCTTTTTAAAGATTATACTAACAACTCTATTGCTCTTAATACTTATGCTTTTGTTTAATGCTGGACTTCCATGGACTTTTCTCTAGCCTTTGTTCTCTTTTCTTTCCTGCCTTCTTATACTATCTTAATTATTTTAATGAAAGAGGGATAATAAAGGTACTACAGATGTGTCTACTTAGTGGAGATATCCAGTGTACCTGTTTACCCACATATGATTACCAAAATAAAAAAGATCATAACACCCTATTAAAATTGAGATATTTAAATTAAAACGCTACAACTAATTAATAATTAAACCGTCAACCAATCTCATAGAAATAAATACATAAAGAAGCCAATAAAACTTTAGGGGAAAGAAATTCATGTGCATATATGTACGGACAAAGATTATTATAAAGATAAATGAGAAATGAAAGGAAGGTATTAAATTTCGAAAGTACTTAATTAAAAAGAAAAAAAAATATATATATATATATATTGTAATTAGTAATATTAAAAGGAAGGGTTTAGGAAAAGCACTTAATTAAAATGAAAACATTAAGCGTGACTCCCTAAGTTTAAAATTATGTTTGACCATTTAATTGGTTTTCGCACCCGTCAAACTCACCCCAACAACAATCACATTCTAACATGTTAGTAATAATATTAATAATAATGTAAAGTTTTTAATTACATTTTCATTATACATATCATATAATTAATAATTAATAATAATATGTGTGTAGAAATGTTTTTATATATTTTGCCTCATTTGCCAAATCTATATATTTAACATTTTAACCATCAATTTCAGAGAGTCCATCTATTGAAATTACCAACTTAATAATTAAAATGCTAATTAATTAATTTAGTATCAATATGTTAAATAGGATCCAATTAATCCCACTTCAATTATATTTATCACTACCTCTTCGATTCAAACTACAAAACATTATGCTTATTGGAATATATGATAATCATAATTTAACACAGTAGTTAGAATTGTAATTTGCAATATAATGATTAATCATAATTTGGAAAACCAAAGATTGGTTGTGGTAAAAACAATATATATTTCAAATATGCAAGTGGGTACAAATAAGAGGGTACTTGTGATCATATAATAGTTAATGTTTGATATGCAAATTATTTCAAATACGATAAAATACGAACTACCAATTTGAATTAACTTATTCTAAATAAACAACTGACACACAAAGTATACAATCATACTGTACTAATGCACCAGATTGAGAAATTCTCGATAATACGATCATACTGTACTAAGCAAAACTAATTATGTACAAAAGAAAACGAAACTTTATTTTAGGTATATATTTTTTAACTTGTAATTTACAGAATACACATTCAAAATTAAACTCTAGGTAGTCCAATAGCCAAATGCTGTGAAGAAAAGATAAATCTTATGTTTACCCAGAAAATGAAAAACACAACACACAATCGTGTATTTTTATATAGGATCATAATATATTTAAAAAACGATTAATTAAAAAATAGAAGCAGAACACACACACACACACACAAAATAGAAAAATAGTATAATCAGATTGAGAGGGGCAATCCAAACTGTATGGGAAACCCTAAAGATTGGATGAAGAATGTTCCAAGCAAATGATATATATGTTATAAATTTAATTTACATACAAAAACTATTATTTCAGTTGCATGCAGTAGCATATGATACAATATGCTTTTCTCTTAATTTATATATTCATATGAATAATAATTTGATTTCCCATGAGCCCTTACACTACTATTTTCTTCCTGATATATAATATAGATTCAAAAAATTCGATCCCAATCAGGAAACGAAATCCATGTGTAGATATGCTGTTTTCTTTTAAAAAAATTCTTTTTAATAAGGATAATAATTAGACAAAAGTTGAAAATATTTATTGTCAGATTAAATAAATATACACATGGTCCTGACAAAACTTAAGGTGTCAGAGTTAAAAGACTAAAAAGTTGGGAAGTTCAAGAATAGAAGCACAAAAAGAATTAAAAAGAAGATGTAAAAAAGAAAAAAAGAGTTGAACAAACCTGACAATGGGGTAAAGAATTGTTCTTATAAGTTTCCGTTGACTGAAATTTGCACCAGAAAAAAAAGTGGGCAAATCCCACCTCTCTTCCCAATTCATTTGTATTAAAACATTGCAACAATTATTAATTTGCTATACAACAAAAACAAAATACTATTTACGTCTATTATTACAAATAGATTGAAATAGAATGTATGAGATAATATATCACTTTTGTCATGCATTTATTAGATAGTATAAGATCTAAAGTTTTTGAAAAATGAATACTGCATGGGTAACTAATTAGTTTTCAAAGATGTAAATAAGGGTTTAATTAATATGATTATATAGTTAATGATTTTAAGTAATATATATAACTCCATAAGTTATGTGTATAAATTGACGAGTTTAGGACAGCAGAAGTGGAACTTTTCAGGTAAAACCAGTAGAATAAGAAAAGAAGAAGAGATGAGGAAGGGTTTTGAAAGGAAGCAAGTTTGGTTAGGGGCTTGACTAATGTTTTGTATGTGTCGAAAGGGTGAATTAAAAAAACAGAAAGAAGAGAATATGGAAGAAAGTAAATGGGGTTTTTAGATGTTCAAGAAAAGAAGTAAAAGGCGATGGAAACTGATGTTTGTATGGGAATTGAAAATAAAGGGTTTAATATATGGGATTAGATTAGGGCACCGTCAAAATTGCGGTGAAGACGGCCAATGAGAAACAGAGGGCCTTTCAGATTCGGAGGAATGTGACCGACACGTGTCGCATTCCTTTTTGTTACTTTTTGCACTAATAACCACGTAAGACGACGAGCAAACAACGTGGCTTTGACCACAAACACACCAATGCCCCAAATATCTCTTTCTATAATTTCAATTTTACAACTAATCTCCCAACATATTTTTGTATCCAACTAAACACAAAAATCCTTCTTTTTTTCATTAACCTCCTAACACATTTTCACATCCAAAATTATTTTAAATCACAAAACTTAACCATAATTATCTGCCAATAACTCGAAATCTCCAAATCTCGATCTATCTATCCATATTATAAGGGTTGGGTTGGATTAATTTAAAGTATAAGCCGCGAATTTATATATATATATTATTTTATTATTAATTGAAAAAACAAGATTAAAGAAAAAGGTTAGTTGATTTTTAGGGATAACAACCCAGCAACCCTACCCAACTTATACTTTAACGATTGGGTTAGGAATACTATTCGGGTTGACAACCTAAAAATATGGATTGAGAATGTCCTCCATTAAGATATTATGGACATTAAGATAGACTATTGTTTGTATATATCATCCTACACACATATAATAGTTTATTGTAGTTTATTTATTTTTGTTTATTTTTATATTTGAAAATAAGTTATTTCATATGAAGAGGGAATCAATATTATATTGTAAAAGAATTGATTTTTTTTGAAAGGTGTAGAATATTTATGATATTGCATTGGATAACAATAATGAAGTGTATAACAACATCTTTTTAAAAATTGCCAAATTAGCAAAATCTATATATAGATTATCACTAATCCTATTCCACAACCCCAAAACATGTTTTTCATATTTTGTTAAAAGAATATAAGATAGCCTCCTACTAACCACATGAATCTATTACTACAAACTGATTATTTTAGAAATATTCACCGATCTCAACATTTTGTCGATATTTACATCAAAACTTGAAACCTTCTATTGTCTTAAACACAAAATTTCAATAGAATTTGAAACTCGTTCAATTTGTTAACTTTTTCCCAAACACAATTAGCTACATTCAATACAATAGTAAGTCTATCTCAAATCTTAAGCCCTAATAAATCCATCGTTTTCATACTTTGTTCCAACCAACATATTTTTCAAAAACATTACTACCACCATCATCATGATCATGTATAAATTGTTTCAAACTAAAACATGCTGTAGAAAGTAGTTTATAATTAGAAAACGAAAGAGAAGAGTGAATGCATGCCAACGTTGTTTAAATTGAATGAGTAAAAAAGTTTTTTTTTAAAAAAAAGGGACAGAAAAGGTAAATACGAAGAGGAGAAGAGGGTTTTTATGGAGGAAGAAAAATCACACGATAATCCATATAGAAAATAGAAAAAATTTTAAAAGAATTTTGTTAAATGAAATTGAATTTTCCAATAAACTTAATGGGAGGAATCGCCGGGAAAGTGCTCGTGTCGCCTCGAATCCAAACAAACTCTAAACCCTCCATCTAATTAACCAATTAATTAATTCCCCCTTTGCAATATTTCTTCTATTCTACTTTTCTTTTTTCTAGGGTTAGGGTTAGGGTTTTAACAGCTGCATGCCTTGTTTCACTGTCATCCATCCAATATGAGAATGTATGCATTTTTCTTTTTCTTCTTTTTTTGGGATCTGAAATTGTTTTGCAATAAACAAACCCGAATTGGGTTGTATTTGATTACTCTTAATTTTATCAATCGTTTTTGTTATGTTGATCATTCAGCTTTTGATTTTATTGGGTTTGAACTCTTAATTGTTGAAATTACTTTGTAAATTGAGCTAATTAATGAGTTAGTTAAGACTATAATCTAGGTCAAACAAATTCATCTCAAGTTATTTTTATTCTTTAAAAGAAATTATCTTAGTGAAATCATTTATCTTGGGATATACTAAAAAAAAAAAGTGCTCTTGGGATCATTCATAATTGGCCTCATTAATTAGGGCAATCTTAGTATTGTTTCTTGATGTGTTATTTGTTAAATATTAGAAGTTGGCTAAATTACTCCCCATAAATTAGGCTTTTTAATTGCTTAATTACATTTTCTCTCTTTTAAATTTGGCCAATTAATTAGTAAATTAAGGAGGATTTATCCAATAATACACCATGAGTACTACACCATAACGTCAAAGTGAACTTAACTCAATGCTTATTAGTATAACCTCCCGTGCAACAATGTTATATATATATATATAGCTCAATTGATTGATATAACTCTATAGTTAAAGGGTTTTATTTATTGGTGAATTGAATTGCCATATTTGCCTAAAGAGTAGTTTTCTTTACACTTCTAAATTTGATATTTTAAAAAAAATTAAAGTATTATGGAAGGAATATACTTTCTTTTTTTATTACACCACAAAATTTATCTTCATAAATATTAATATTAGTGTAATTTACATTATATGATATTTACACTATACCGTGTGGGATCGTAACGTAAGAAATTTTTTTCCATACCATCCTCGCATATATATATATATATATGTTCATTAGTTTGATCATTTATAAATGTCACCCATATTAGTACTTTCCTCTAGTTTGGTTTGAATAACTTTTTTGCTCCGAGATATAAGGAGGGTGTTAAGAAGTATTAATCTAGTTGAGAGGTTCGGACACATCTATTAATCTCTACGTAACTTATTAAAAAAAAACTCAGCCATATTCCTTTATATATCAAAAGGAAAGTTTCACATATTATACATTGATTATTACTATTCATGCTTTAAATTTTCTTTTGAGTAATTATTATTATTATTATTTTGTTAGAATATAGTTCTAGTCTATATTATTTGAGTTTCATTTTAAAAATTAAAGGTCTAAATTTAGTCAATTTTCTTTAAATAAATCTTAAAGTTAATTTTTTATTTATCAAACTTAGTTAAAAAAATAAGAAAAATTTGATCAATGAAAGAAAATACATAATAATATGAATATGATTTAAAAATATACCAAACTAAAACTAATAAACTTTTTTAAATTAAAACAATTAACAATAGGCTAAACTCTATAAACTATTTTTAATACTGTACTAACACTAAATTTGAAATTTAGATATTCAAAGTACAAACACTAAAATATAACAAATTCCAAAATATATATGGATAATAATAATCTAATTATTTAAAAGAAGAACAATAAATTGTTGGCAATATATATCTCAAATCTCAAGTATTAAAATTTTTAATTACACGTCAAACATTTTTATCGATACTTTTAGATATCTCAAGTATTAAATAATGAATTGACATTTTCAATATATCATAAATAAAATTTATTGTTTGAAATAAATGTGAAAAGCTTAATTATTAATACAAATATAAATATATATATATTTTAAAAAGTTTTTAATATCTATTTGTCATCAACAAAATTGAGATCTCACATATTTGTAGACACAATGATCACATTTTAAATTTGAAGTATATATTATTTTGTGCATCAAAGATCACATTTTATTTCTTTTAGTTAAACACGAATTAGATATCAATTAACAAATCAAAATTGCAGCAAATCTCGAGTTATATTAGGCTCTCGACCACCGTTAAACAAATAATCAAACTTAGCACATAATTATTAAATTATATTGTACTCTTTCTTCCATAGATATATCGACATTTTTATCTTTTCTAATTCCCATAAAATTAAAATCAAATTACAAAGGTTTTAACTAATTAATTAAAACTATTAACTTTTCCAAGTTTACTCAAAACAGTCAAAACAGTTTAAATTGATTCAATTGATATAAAACTACAAGTATTATCTATTATTAATTCAAATGTTGAATTATTGATACAATCTATTAGAATTAGTATAAATTAATGGAGGATATTTTTAGATATGTTTCTTCCCAATTGATTATTTAAAGTTGATAGAGTGATCAAGTTGCATGGCGTTCCCTCGACAGTCCCACCAAAAAACAAAAGACAAAATAGAAAAGAAAAGAATATATGAAATTATACTTATATATATATATATATAATTATATAATTATATAATTATATGTATAATTATACTTATAATTATAAATTAAGTGAGACAAAATTGGATGATGAGTTCAAAATTGTTAATTCCCACGAAACATGCATCTTCAAATGGCATGTGCATGGCATTGTCTTGTTCTATGCAATCCCATAAAAATTAATCACTAAAATTCAACCCATTCTCTAATTATGTTTCTATATTTAAATATATATAAACTCACAGACCCTTCAAATCCTATCATATATATAAATATATATCTTTAATTTTCCCAGGATTATTTTCTACATTTTCATATGAATCTGGAGGACCACTCAAATATAATTAACTAGCTTTTACTGCCCAATAGTATATGCAATGTTTACAGTAAATAATTCGATTTTGTCTCCTTGGGACGTGGAGTTCAAATCTCTCATCCTTACATTATTAGGGGTCGAAATCCAAAATGGCTTAGCGGTATTGCTTAATTGTTTGAAGAGATATACAATGATTCGAACTTAATTTAGATCTCTCGGTCAAGAGTGAATTTCTAATTGATTGAGTTATATACTTATATTAATGCATCAAATATATGATAGTCCATTGTATTATATATACTTTGAACCTAAACCTACTTAAATCTACTAATGAAGTGTATGACTTGTGGAGTTATATTTATAAAACTTATAATATAATTGAACATGTAGTTTACTAGTTAAAGACATCGTTATCTCTTCATCCAAATTTAAATTTCATATTAGGAGTAAAAGTAATTTAATTAAAAAAAAATAATCGATCAATACTTCATCGGTTGAAGGTTGAAGATTCAAATCCTTCCTATATCCTCGATAATAAAACCAAAATTTGAGTGAAGTCATCGTATAAAATTGTCTCGAGAAATTGACATAATCACAAAAGTACATAATAAACGTAGGTTAACTTTACCAATTTGCATATATAAGTCAATGAGTGAAACATTGGTACATTCAAAAGTTAGATGATCGAAACTCTTCATAAATGTCTTAGAAAAATACAAACTTGTGTTAGTCGACCCAAATTTCAACTAAGTAGTCTGAACAACTTCACCATTCATAGATTGATCAATGGCCATATATTGGGCTACAAAGAAACCTGCAAGGCTGTAACTATGCAAAATGTAAGTCATTAATTGAGTTCAATTCAATAGCAGCTAAAGGCAGTCACTGTTTAAGCAATCGGCGATGGTGATGTTTTCTGAATACGAATGGAATTCATCAACAGTCCTATTTTTGGCTTCTTCTATTGGAGAAGTGGTCCACTGACCTCAGATTCCATTGCAAACCAAAAGCTTTAAGCCTTTTCCTTTTTGTCTACTTTCCTCTCTCAAATATCAGTGCCAGTTTCTTTCAAACATAGACACCAAAAATAGAATCTTTCTTTTCTACTACAAAACTACTTTTTCACAAAACACTATCTGACATTCAGAATCACTCTCAAAATTTAATGTAAATTAACATACTATGCTTAAAGAGAGATCAACTGTTCACCTTTAAGCTTCTACTCACTAAAGCACACACAGTATGGTTAAAAATTGAAACGGCAATATATACCATTTAATAAATGAATACGATTCAAATAACTAATGCTATTGAGGTACAAATAAGTTCATACCAATTCAGATAGAATATAGCTAAAACAGGCTAGAGTTTGATGTTCACAAAAGAGACTTCTGGTAAGATACTACCAAAATACATGGATTAGAAAAAGACACTTCCATGTTCAAAAACACACGCAACTGAACCACTGTGCCCATTCACTATGCCAGTGAAAATCTGGAATGAAATGTAGCAGCTGAAAAACAGATACTGCTGTTTCGGATTTCAAGTGAGGTTGAACATCTAGAACAAGGAAACCCCTTGCCAAGTTGATGCAAATTAAGATAAGAAGTACAGCTTGGAAGATCAAACATAGGGGCATAGGAAAATAATAAACAGCAAGGTCACTGAGTCAAGAGAATGGCTACAAAACACAGAGGAAGCATTAGAAGGCCAATAACGATGATGTCCATTAAGACAAGCACAAACAAAGAATCACAAAGCAAATAGAACTTTCAGAATTCAGATATATTGTAACTGCAATCTCTTCAACATATATATGAACATAAAGCAAAAATACATAGATTTGCAGCATATCATAAACCCATCTCACACCTGGATATGAACATCAATTTAGGACACATACATGTCAAGAGAAATCTAGATCTTATCCAGCTTCTGAGCCTTGACAACAGGATTGGCTTTGGATATGGCGTTTTGCGCAGCCATGTGATAATCAAAGGAGCAGTCATGTTTGTCAGAGTAACGATGAACTGCACAAAATACATTACCACACCGACAATTGAAGCCTGTTAAACCAACACGCTTTTTGCAAGAGTTGCAACGTTTTGGACCCTCACTTGGTTTCTCACCCTCCACAGATCCCATTGCAGGCAGTGCATGTGATTGAACAGTCTTCGGTTCCACAGAAATGGCACCATCAGTAACACTTTCAGGTACTTCCATACTGCCACTAGATGATCCATTGACAAGATTTTCAATAGATGAAGCAGCAAGTTTAGCCTGATCTTGTTTCAGCATCATATCTTTATGACACTTGGAGCACATGTTCATAGTGGCTGCACTACCAAAGAAGCCACAGTTGTTGATGCAGAGGAAGGGCCCTTCCGGGGGAGCTTGGCATCCAGCCTCATCATGGGGATCCATCTTTTAGAGTATACTGCATTAAAATCACTTAAAAAATACTCAAAAAGAAAAGATATAATTTAACACAAGAATGACCTAACTCCAAGAGTGGGCATAAAACTTAAGGTATGGCTCAAAAAATCACATAGGCCAATAACTTGGAATATGAAATATCTCATGTGGTTCCTACCCTGCAAACATTCTAGATTCAGGAATCTGGTTCTACGTCCTACTCCTGAATGAGTGACAATGATACATAAGAAAGATTGAGATATTTTTTCAGGTAGCCAGAAGTAAGCTTACTGGATGGGGTGGGGGATACCTCTACAGTTAAGTTAATTTCTTTTTTCTCATAGATTTATGAGAATGTCACGGTGCATTGCCAGACAACTACATTCGTCCACAAACATGTAAACATCTAAATAAATGCCCACATACAGAACATCCACACACAATAATTATAGTTGAAAGTAGTGGGATGCAATATATCCAGATATGCCATCTAAAATGCTGATAATTGTTATTGCCTCCAAATGCTAAATACTCATTTTCGTCCATAAACTTTGGTACATACATCACTCTGGTCCTCTAAACTCACTACTATTCCAAAATTAAAGTTTGACAAGAAACTAAACATTGATACAGTAACTCTATGCTGACAATGAAAAATTAATCACGTCAATGCCTCATTATCAAAATTAATAGCTAGACTTGAAAAAAAAAAAGTTAGATCAATGCCTTCAAAATGAAATTTGACTTGTTTGGAGATCGAGTACATGGCCAAAACAACAAATCATTGGACAAACATTTGCCAGTTTAAATTGTTCAATCCTCTAACTGTAATACCACATTCACTTTCAGCCATTGAACTTCTAAGCACTTGAGCCAGTGACTATAGGATGGGGGTGAGACCAGCAAGTAGGATAAAAGGAAAAAAAAAAAAGGAATTCAGCAAGCCCAAGTTCCATCCTCTTCAAATTCCCCTCTTAAACCTCTCTATGTCTCCCACAGGAAGTTTGTTGACGAAAGTTAACTTAATGCCATAAGGTCTCAACCTCAATCTTAAAGTCGTTTTCTCTCTTCACTTCCAATAGTAACTTAATAGTAGCACAAAACAAAGGTGTTAGCTACAAAAACAGGACCTCACATCATCTAAGGTAAGAGCATAACAAAACTTATGCACAAGATGCTAAGGCCGAGACTGATGGATCTCCTCGTTGATATATCTCATCGAAAAGAATACGCAATTCATTTTTAAGAACAAAGGTAGAAACCCAGTCTAATATTTTGAGCTTAATTTCAGAACCCCTCTCATTTTCTCTCACTTCTAGCAACCCAGTTGTAAAAAAGAACTGCAATTCAATCACCATATAGAATCAAATGAAATTTCAATACGTTTCGTTAGCAGATAAAAAAAAAAAAAAACCCCAAGTGCCTCCGTGGATCAAATAACAGAAACAATTATATATAAAAAAAAACCCCAATACTAGAAGCTTGCAAGCATTACCCAGAACCCCCACTCTGTTAATTCATACGCTAACAACAGAAGAACGGAGGTTTAAAAAAATTGAACAGGGGAAAAAGTGTTGAGAGAAGGGTAGAACATAAGCCCTAACCTGAGGAAAGATATCTCCGAGAGAGGAATCTTGCTTCTGGACGTGGATGGAAGAACTCAGAATCCCATGGAAAAGTAAAACCCCAGCTTCAAATGTAAACAATTATAACAAACAGAAAATCAGGGAGGAAATAGAATTACTCATACATGATCGCTTAAACAATCAAATAAAGATTTAATCCAAATAAATTGGCGCAAAAATAGCAAGAATTCATATATATATACACACACACACATACACAAACATATACATATATATAAAAAAAAAACCTAACCTGAAGAGTTCCTTTTTGAATGAGTGAGGAGAGAGAGAAAAAGGGGAGAGGGTTTCTTCTCTCTGCTCTGCTCCTTTAGGCTTAGGATGGAGAAAGTAAATAAAAAGAAGATTATCCCTTGAAGTGAACCCCTCTTTACACGTGCCATCTTTCTATTCGTTCCTTTGTCTTCTTCCCTTCCCTTTTATAATTCTTAATTCAATAATCTGCTTCATTTCTTCTATCAAATATTTTACTTACTAACCATTTTTTCTCTTTACAAAAACAAACAAACAAATTAAAATAAAATAAAATGAGACTTGGTTCACTCTTCAATTTAGCACATTCTATACATTAGTTTCGAGACTAAAACATTTACAAAAACAACCTATAACCTAAAAATCGATATAAGACACACAACGCTCGATGCACTATATATCACTTTAGGGCTTGTTCAAGCTTTTATGTCTATGTACACTTTGAACCTTCCTCAAGTCATCAACTTATTATCAAGTCCATAAAATGTCCCATTCATTCATTTTATAACTTGTAATCTCTTAATCATACTAAACTCTAAATTCTTACTGATGTAAAAAGCAATTCAATAAAGAAAGAGGGAATTGGTTAGTTTAAAGGGTAAATAAAAAGATATAAAACAAAAAGAATTGAAGTTTTAAGGAAGGAGTGAAGAGAGAAGAAATGGGAAGAATTAAGTAAAGGATAAACCAGTGTGTAAGATTAACAGGAATGATGGATACAACAAGAAGGTAACCAAAACCAAAGCAAAAAGTGCCCAACTTTCTTGGACTACTTTGCTAAACCATCTCTTCCTTTCGCCGTAAAGATTCTCTCCGAAACCCCTTTAATCCACTTTCCTCTAAAGTAGAAGAAAATATTTTTATATTTGGTTCAATAGCAGCGGCAAGTTTCTCGCTGCTTGCAGAATATAGTCAGCTCCTTCAACATTTATTTCTGAATTTATAAGGTTTAAAAGGCCCTCGAATCGTTTCGGGGCTTTTTATTGCTGTGATTACCGACGCCTTTGAATCCAGGATACAACTCTACTAAACTTACATGGCTTCTCAGGTGTTGGTAGCCTTGGCACTTTCGCTTGTGGGTGGATTCAGTACTTCTCTAGGTTTGTCAAGTTTATTCTTGTAATTTGTTATGTGGGTCTGCTTTCATTTACAGTAATATGTAATGGGATTCTTTGTAGAGCTCACTGGGTATTTGTTTGGTTTCTTTTTTCATTTCTTTTTTGTTTCTACCGTTTGTTCTTCGTTCTTGATCATCTTTGGTTATGTTTTGAAGTATTTGTTAACTGGGTAGTGAAATGTTTCTTTAATCATATGTCAAGAAGTAAATTGATGTTTGGCAAATTACTTATGATTGTGCTTCATCTAGTAAAATTGTGGATGCTATATTGTTAGGATGTATCTATCTCGTCACGAGGCTTTGAAGTGGATCAACTTGTGAGAATCATGGGAAATTGTTACTGCCGTGCTTTTCTTGACGATAATTTTCTTGTTTTGACTTCTTGAAAACCATTTTCTCAATTGCCGATAACTGAGTTCCCCCGTTTGGTTACTGTGCCCATTCACGTGGAGAAGAACACTTTAAAGTCATATGACTTCACGTGTTTTTATTACTTCACTGGTCTCATTTTTTCTCCAGAACTTCCTTCGTTTCATTCTGTGAAACAAGTTTTATGAGTCCTATTGTACACAAACCATGCTACTTTAACTTTCCATCATCCATGCTTAATTTTGACAAAGAAGAATCAGGATGGTCTCTTATCCTCTCTCTCTGGGGTGGGGTTTGAAACTTGGTTATTTTCAATTTTTAGTGGCACAGCTATTGAGCTTTGGCACCTGCTTATCACTAATGCTTCATAAGGATTTTAATGCATTAGACTCATTTCTGTTCATAACATTTGGAACAGGTGCACTTTTTGTGGTTCTCAGCGGGGCTCCAAATTTGAAGATGCTTGGTCTTCTACAGGTGATGCTTGGAGGTTTTCTTTTTTGGTTCTTTTGGAGAGGGGGGGCTTTGTAGCATAAATTCAATGCTAGAATATTGTTCATTGGTTCTTATCCAAAAAAGAATATTGTTCATTGGTGGCCATAAAAGGCTAATCGTTTTCTGTCATTTCTACTTCGTGATCAATGAAAATTGAAAACAAATTTCATTCTTATGGTTACTATACAGTTTTTTCATGCCTTACACCTTGCTTTGCTTATGTGGGGATCATGTGGATTCTTCCTCAATATCTTTAGAAAATGCTAAAATTGAAAGAAAAAAAAAAGATAAAAGAGAAAGGAAAGAAAGAAAGCATAGAACTAAATTTAAAAAAGGAAGAAGAAGATGAAAGGGACTACCTTATCTTTTAAAAAAGGTGGAAGCTGTGCTTTTTCTTCTTCTTTCCTGTTCCTTTTATCCATATTTGAAGGAACGGAATAATGTCCAGGGTTGAATCCAACTTAAACTCCAACAGTCCAACTCTTTCCAATTGTAGTAATTTAGCATGAATTTAAGTAGCTAAAGTTTATATTATGGGTTACTACAGTATTAGTATTAACTTTTTAACTTTAAAATAGCCATAATTCCTGCAATAAGGAGTGCTGTTAAATACATCAGTTTCTTACCATGTAGCCATTAACTTATTGTTAAAGTTGGTTATACTCCATGGATTAGTCTAAATTACCAAGTCTGATATGCAGGGATTTGCTGCAGGTTTAATGTTGAGCATTTCGTTCCTGGATTTAGCTCATAATGCTATTAACTCAATTGGATTCTTAAAAGGAAATCTTTGGGTAAATAATTATTCAGCATTTCATTTGATATGTGTTATGAGCCCTTATTGAATGATTTCAACTATTATATTAATGAAGTGTCTTGTTATCCGCACTGCAGTTTTTTGCTGGTGTAATCTTCTTTGCCTTTATTGCTCACTTTATCCCAGAACCCACACTTGGTCCTGTTTCAGATACCAAACGTAGGAAGGTTGGTATTCATTCTCATCTAAAATCACTTTCTGATAAGGCATTCTAAAAATGAGTAACATTAATTTTATCTCTAGAGTTTAACTCTATATTGGATAATAGGACAAGGACGAAGGTGGCAAGGATATTATGAAAAAGCATCGTCGTCAGGTTCTGTACAGTGGGATAATAACAGCAATAGGTACACATACAACTGTCGTGTTCAAATGGTATTAGTTTATGTTCTCTATCAATTTGTCCAAGATATGCATAGGTTTCTTTAAACCCGATGGTCAAGCTAGTTGAGTCATGAATGCTTAGACAAACGCTAGTGTTGAATAATTTACTTTCACCATTGAACCACACATCCTGAAAATTAAGAACATCGTTAATTTAGTCTAATGAAATGCAGGAATAAGCTTACATAACTTTCCAGAAGGGATGGCTGTTTTTCTTGGATCAATTAAGGTATACCTCAGCATATCCCTTCATTAATTCTTATTGGATTATGTAGTTTGATATCCAGTTTAAAGAAACTCAAATAATAAACTCCAGAAAAGGTATTATTTCCTGCTTCAGAAAACTATAAATGCTTTAATGTTGGAGTGTTGCTTATTCATTTGTATCAGAAGCATATGACATGGACAAGGAGCCTATATTCTTATCTGTGAGATTTCAATACCCAAGCATTCGGAGAGACCTGGACTCTCTCAAAACAATGCTGACAAATTCTACCAATCCCCAAACCATCTAAATCATCCTATTAATAAGCCTTCACTAACCAATCCTATATATATATGCTTCTAATATATTCATAGTATCCCTATCCCCTAACATTTTCCTACAAACACTCCAAAAATACTGTTACTTTCTCCTCTTTTTTTCCCCTAGAAAAGGATACAGAACTTTTTATTAAGTAAATGAGAAGAGACTCTAATGCTCTTATACAACTAAAAACATAAACCAAATCACAACAATGATGAAGAAAAAGAAGAAACTTAAAGATACAAAATTATAAAGGTGTAATTAAAGCAGGCCCTTGCAAACTTCTTGGAGAGAACACTTCGAAGAAGACTTGAGCTGAGCCAAGTCTTTTTTCTATAAGAAGCTGAGCCAAGTCAATAAGGGAATACAAAGTTTGAGTAGAATGCTGAAAAATGCAATGACTTCTTAACATCCAAATCTCAGAGAGCAGGACCTTAGCAACATTAATCCATAGTAAATAAGCTTAGTTATCAATATATATTAATTTTCACTTTTCATCCAAACAGCGTTGTTGAAAGCAATATTTTCAATCACTTATTTAACAGCTAATAAAATTATGGTAAACTTAGTTATCAATGTTTATTATTTTTACAACTTTCATTCTTCATTGATTTGGAAATTTGAAAAGGAAGAACCACTGGGAAATGATTGGCAATCTTTCAATTTTGGTTCTTCTGAGCCATAATATTTGCTGACACCAATCAAGTTTCTTTTTAATGTTATGTAGGGTCTTCGTGTTGGTCTGAACTTAGCCTTAGCCATTGCCTTGCACAACATACCAGAGGTATTTATTCTCTTGTTACGTAGTCAACGTTTATTCCTTTCTCTGGAACTTAGTGTCCTTATCATATTTAGCATTTTTCTTCATTGGATTGTATGGATTGATAAAGCAACGGTATGTAACCAGATAGTCTTTGAATAAATGACATGGCATACATGGAGTGGAGTAGATGTAGATCTAAGATTATCTGGTTCCAAAAGTGTGAAGTCTGGTTGCACTTGCTCTCGGAGAGGGGAAAGGGAAAGGGAAAGGGCTAGAGAGAGAGAGATGTAAAACTCTGTAAAGACGTCAATAAATTTTAAAACCAAACCTAAAAGTCTGTTATTTTATTTATTTATCTATTTATTTTTATTTTTCCTTAACTTTGAATATTGCATCACTGGTTGGTGATTGTTCCATAGGATATTTGTGACGATTAATATGAAATTTATTGGTCTTAACAGGAAATGTTGTACTTCTACCTTTTTCTCTTTTGTTCCAAATCTTTCCTTCTCAGTTTTGGACCTTCTATCCCCTTAAACAAATAAGAGCTCGATAGGTGTGTAGAAATGTTTGTTTTAGGGGTCATAATTATAAATATTATCTTATGGTAATGAGAAATCAATAATCTAACATTCCTCTCACTTGTTGGTTTGAAAATTTATTGAAGGCCCAATAAGTAAAATTCCATTTTAGATTGGGAGGAAATGACTTTTCTTGATACCATGTTAAATTACCAGTCAACCTAAAAGCTTAAGTTGATGAGTTATGTTAATAGGAAATCAACAGTAGACTACTTGATGCCAGTGGAATAAAAATGAACAACCATGGGCAATGCTACATGTTAATTATCGGTGTTAGGTCTTGACTCTTGTATTATTATGCAGGGTGTAGCTGTTGCACTTCCTGTTTATTTTGCTACACAGAGGTTAGTGGATCATTTCAGTTTATGTTATGAAATGGGGTAAAGTCAGTGTATGATGCTTTATTTAATCATTCTCTCTCATATGAAATGTGTTGTCGACTGACTAGTTTTCCATTTAATTCCCCTCAGTCAAACTATAGTTTTAGACACTTATTAGATGATGGGTTCAAGTTTTCTTGTTGGTTCTATGAAATTTTTGCTCCAAATTTTTTTAGCTCAAGCTTTATTGTTTTCACATCTTTCAGATTTTCACCATATCCAATTTAAAGGATTGAATATGGTAAATTTATTGTTCTTTTTTTCTTTTTGTGCTTAGCAAATGGCAGGCATTCAAGTTGGCTACTCTCTCTGGCTTTGCTGAGCCCCTTGGTGTTGTAATCGTAGGTAAGTCTAACTACTTTAAACGAACACTGAATCTAGATGTTCTTGATCTGAAATACATGCTGGATTTTCTAAGTGTTATTCATGCATTGCCATATTCCATCAGTTTTAGATAGCAGTATCGTTTCTGCCTTAAAGTATGTAATATTACAACCAAATGCATTGATAATACTGGCAGATTTGTGGGATTAACTGCCATTTTAGCCATCACAAAAAAGATGTGTTTGTGATATGGGTTTAATTAGAGGCTTATAAGTGTTTAACCAATCCTTTGCAGACGTGTAAACAGTTGATATTTAAATGCATTTTGTCTGCAGCCTACTTATTTCCAAGCAGCTTGAGTCCTGAGATTCTTGAAGGTCTACTAGGATCTGGTATGGAAAAAACAAAAAACTTGAATTAGAAATTGAAGGAACACATTTTTAATTCTTTTGGACATTGTTTTATTCTATGTATTTCACGTTTCAGTTGGCGGAGTAATGGCGTTTCTAACTCTGCATGAAATGCTGCCTTTGGCTTTTGATTATGCTGGACAGAAGCAAGCTGTGAAGGTAGTCTTCTTAGGAATGGCTTGTATGTCGGCAAGGTAAGAAAAAACATGAAAAAATAAGCCAACTATCTTTTGATGCGTTACCCTCTTTCTTTTGCTGCATCTTAAACTGAATTTTCCATCAAAACTCACAGATTTTTATGTAGTTTATATTCGAGACCTGCTATGGTATCTGCCAAAGAATGTACTGTATATTTCAGAAAGAGAGATTGGTTTTCTTAACTAGAAGAACTACCCATTACAAATAAAGAAAAAATAAGTTTGGTAAATATAATATAATACAACCAATACAATAAAATATAATACAAAAAGGGAATAATCAACATTCCCTCCTAAGCTGTTGTTGATGCCACTTTGGAAGGCCTTTATTTAACACATCTGCAATCTGTTCTGTTGTTGGAAGGTAGGATATGCATATTACTCTTGCTTTGATCTTTTCCTTTACAAAGTGTTTATAAACTTCAATATGTTTCGTCCTGTCATGAAGGACTGGATTATGAGCAATGTAAATTGCTGCCTTGTTATCATAGTAAATTGCTGCCTTTTCCTTTGCAATGAAGGGCTGCATTGTTTGAGTTCATCTCAATTCTTCCAATAGTCTTCTTATCCATATACCCTCACAAATAACATGAGCTAAAGCTCTATAGTATGCTTTTGCACTACTTGCAATCACCCTCTGTTTTTTACTTTGCTAAGTAACAAAATTTCCTCCAACAAAGGAGTAGTAACCAAAAGTGGATCTTCTGTCAGTCGTGCTACCTGCCCAATTAGCCTTTGTGAGATGATTGGGATGATCATGCCTTTTAAACAATATGCCTTTTCCTGAAGTACCTTTCAAATATCATAGTATCCTATAAATTGCATCAAAGTGAGTTGGTCTAGGAGCATGTATGAATTGACTTATTGTTCTAACTGCAAAACGATGTCAAGACGTGTATGAGAAAGATATACAAGTCTCCGCACAAGTCTCTGGTACTCTTCTCTTTTCTTTATCTCATTTTTTATTGCAGCTTCCAATTTGAGTGCCTGCTCAATGAGAGTTTCTGCAACCTTGCTACCAAGTAAACCTGTCTCTTTTAGTAGATCAAGAATAATGCCACTTTTGGACCTGACAAACTCCATGCGGAAGTACTTTAAGGTCCTAGGTCTTTTGATTTGGAAATCATGAGGTCTTTTGATTTGGAAATCATGAGCTAACTTTTTTCCTATAAGAAATCATGCGAAAGCCAGCTCTGTCTATTCATTGCCTATAAGAATGATTTCAACATAAACTACTAAAGTCATAATCATGATCAACTTGACTTTGACTGAATTTATAGCTCATGACTGTTTTTTCAAAGCATTCAAACTAGGCTCTAGGAGACTGTTTGAGACCGTATAATGATCTCTTTAACTTCCATATTTGACCTCTAACCTCATCAAATTCAACATTGAGGCCAACAAGGAAAACTTGTAAACACGATCGTCTTCTACAGTATTCCTGTAATGCTTTTGTTAATCTATAGACTTCCCACTTGTATGAATCAAAGAGACCATCCAGGTCTTCCTGAATCTTTTTTAGGGAGTTAAAGCATTGCGCCACCGAGTTACTCCTTGGCGTTTATCTCCTAATTTGAGATTTAACTCAAATACCTGTGATTGATTGCCTAAATCAGAGTACATCTGTGTCATGCTGTCCCAGAATTCCTTGGCCGTAGAGTAACACATGTAATTACAACTGATGTCTTCAACCATGGACTTTACAAGCCAAGTCTTAACCATGGAGTTTTTAGCATCCCATGCAGCAAACAAAGGGTCGTTTGGTTTTGGGGCAGTTTTCTCTCCAATAATGTAGCCAATTTTTCCTTGTCCACGAATATACAGTCTAACACTTTAACCAACGAAGAAAGTTGTCTCCAGTAAAATTGAATTGTAGTAATTTGGATGTTGGGGCTATTGGAATGGATAAGATTGTCGACTTTAGCCATAGGTAACTTAGTATTTGACATGGCTGAAGCAACAAAGATAAAAGCATGGAGAGACCAGATTTGAAAACACAAACCAAACTTGTCACCAACAGCAGGCAATGGTGGAATCGGCGGTGGAAGACTTAGAAAAAGGGTGACTGACGAGGACCACGACGAACAATCACAAAAGATCAAACGAAAAAAAAAACCAACTTACAGCCAAAAATCACTACTGACGGCAGTGATTGGTCGAAATAGAACGACCGAAACCTCGAGGTGGTGGAGCACATGGGCTGTAAGAGTTCTACACTTTCTTAGGTTCTAAAAAAATTAGGGTTTTTGTAGGGTTTCAAAAACCTTCTTTGATACCATGCCAAAAAATGTAATTTTATGTATATTTACAAAGAGAGAAAAGTTTTCTTAAATGGAAGAAAACCCATTACAAAGAATGAGAGAATAAAATTGGCAAATATAATACACAACCAATACAATAAAATATAATACAAAAAGAAATAATCAACGCATTAAAATTTTATACGACGAAAACAACTTAACATTATCCCCCTTGCTGAAATGAAAGTGAATTAATTTTAACTTCATTACTTCTCCCAATACCTTCAATCTAAGACGTACGGACCATTTATATTGGAGGTGGTATTGGTGTTGGACATTTGTTGGAAACGGATTCGCTCGGACACGCTGTGATATGCCAAATTCAGTGTCCTATTTTTTTTAGCACCCTTCCTCCGGGGAAGAAGGAAAATGGAAGTAAAGTATAAAAAAACGAAGAGCTTTTTACCAATGGATATCAGATCACCTAAGGTATTGTCTGAAGTTAATAGTTTTATGACAAAACGTACTTAAAGTAATTACGAACTTCCATTTGTTGGGATCTTGAATCTCGTTCAGTCATTAACAGATAACATGAAAATGAATGAGAAATAGATGGTTTGACATGAATTTAGTTCTTTCAATAATTTGCGCATCTCTTTGTATATGATATGTTTCCATCTAATGTCACAATCACTCATTGGTTTTTGCAGTCTTTATTTTCTGGAAATCAGCTTGCCGGAGGATTTGAGCTTATAGTGTACCTGTCTCTTCTGTTCCTTGCCATTTCTATGCTGTAAATTTCCTGGTAAAGAAGAACATATAGGGGAATAAAGCATTGCCATTTCTATGTCACCTGACATTTGCCTCAACAATCTAATTCTAATTCTGTGTATAATACACATTCGAACTATTGACCTCATTTAAATGAATCAATGGTCTCAATTATTGGTTCATTCTCATATCTATGGTTTGATTTGATGGCCCCATCATTTATTTTTTTACATTTTGATATGTTTGTTTATGAAGAAGAGATGATCAATTTCTTTAAAATTCCTTCTGTGAAGGGCCTTCCTAGTTTGAGCTGAGATGGCCTCTGTACTTTGCATTACAAAGGAAAGTAAGTGCAAATTGAAAGATGTGCAAACTGCAAACCTTATGAAGGGATTCCTCTCTTGTCAACTTTATTTTATTTATCCTTTTTTTCCCATTGAGTGAAATAAAGGCAATTCTTGAAAAAAAAAAACTACTTAATCTTTCATGAAGTTTTTTCTTAATCTTCAAAACTTTGGTTTTGTTGGAATTTTAATACAAGGAAGGTTGTCTTTGCTTATATAAAATAGATTCCTTCATTTCTTAGCCGCGAGACTTTATACCTAACAAGACGTTAGCAATTTTAAAATTACTCTTAAATATGTTTGTTTTAATATTTATTGTTGAACATAAAATTTTATTGATTTTAGACGAACAAAAAAATGGTTAAAAATATTTACATAAACAACAAAATTTTACTACCTATCAGTGATGGACTTGACTATAGATTGATAAAAGTCTATCTATATTCTAAAATAGCTTCAATGAAACATGATGAATTCTACGTACCTACAACACGAAAAACTTATATTATATAAAATGAAAATCAACATAGTTACACCTAGATTCTCGAACACTAAAATATCCAACATTGTTTAGATTCTAATGAATTTTTTTTTTTGTTGATGGTTTTTACATCTCCTTGGAAACAAAGTAAATCATATAATAAAGGGATGTATGAAGAGATTCATGGGATATTGAAGCTGTCTATTCCCCATATAACTTTCTTGTGGTTCATTTGATTGTATTTTGTTTAAAGTTGGGAATAAAGAAACTAAAGTAACTTATAATAAAATCATAACCTAAGAAAGAGAGAGACAGTGTTTTCTCATCCAAAAAAAGATATTGAAAGCAAAACCAAAACCCAATCCTTTTTTTTTCCTTGTAAAACCAAAACTTTATTGGGAAGAGAAAAAAAAAGGAGAAAGAAAAGATAAGAAAAGAAAAGAAAACTTTTTAGATTCAACAATGTTTCAACAGTGTATGGACTGATTTCAATTCATAGGACCCAACTATTAACAGATATTCATACCAAATTAAAACCCCATACACTAATTACCACTTAGTTATTGTGTTCATCTTGACCCATATTGGAAACTTGCATGTTTGTAGTCAATGTTTCAACTTTGAAAACATTTCAAAGTTTAGTTCACAAACTTTTATGATTGTGTCTATATCTCAGTTTCGAACTTTTACTTTCATGTTTAATATGTTATTTAACTCTACATAATGTTTTAGTAAGTTTTTAATGTTGAAATTTTCTTGTGTTTATCAGGTTTTAAAATGTTCAATTAAGGATATTTTCAAATATAGTAAAAATAAATCAAATATATAAAATTTCATATTGTGATGGGATGATTTTAATTTAGGAGAAAAAGAAATTGGTTAAATAGGGATTAATAATTATATATAGATTTTTTTTGGAATAATGTATCTTAAAAACTTTTAAAGCCATCAAAATCTGCATTGGAAAAAAGGCTATCTTTTTCATTAATCAAAAAGTTGATGAATAATGCTTAACAAAAAAATATATACACACTTTTGTATTTTTCTTTCTTTTAACCAATGTAAGATTTTCCAAACATTTAAAAAAATTATTCAACAAACATGAAGTGGGCATGCTTAAATTTTTATTTTTATTTCCTTATAAGCTTATATATGTATATATATATATATACTATGATGAACGATGATAAGATTTGATGAATACCATTTAGATTGAATTTAAGAAATGTTTGGAGAGATACAACGTAATCAAGATTATTGAAAATGAGATCGAAAACATGAAAACATTAATAAAAAATAGGATTAGATTGACGAATGTCAAAACAAAATAAGTTATATATTATAAATCGGACTCAAAACGTTGAATGAAAACATAACTTTTTTTTGTTATTACATTAAATTACAACTTCAACAGGTATACTTCCTAGAAAATTTCTCTTTTCCCTCTCTTAGGACAATGTAAAAGGGTTATGTTGTTCTTTAGAGCAAAATTCTGCCCCTCACACCCTTAAAGAAGAAAAAGAGTGAATCAAAGAAGGGAAAGCAAAAGGTAAGCTTTAAATAATGGAGTAGTGAGGAATGAAAATCAATGTGGGGAACTAAATCCATTAAGTTCCATCTAAAGGACATCAACCCAACATGGATCAAATGGGATAAAGGTGAAATTTGGATGAAACATTCCAACTTTTAGAACAGTCAAAAATGCTTGTTCTTAGTTAATTAAATACATTTTTTAATTAAGTTTTTGGTTACACATAATCATTAATTAGTACTGTTATAAGAATTAGTTCAAAAAATACTGATACAAATGAGATTTTTTCACTTAAACCAATTATTTCATAGGTGACAATAATAGGTATATATTTAGGTGGAATTTTATTATTTGACTTATAATTTCATGGAAAATTATAATCAACCCAAAATTATATTGGACTACAGTCTTAGAAATCTTTTTAAGTTTTAACCCAGTGAAGGAGTACTAGGGTCTATCTAATATAATTCTATCTATATATATAGATAGAATGATCCATATAAAGACAAGTGGAAATGAACATCCAAACTTACTTTCTCCAATAAATAAACAATAAATGTTTATATAGATGATATAGTTTGTCTGATCTATACAAAAAACATCAGTTTATAGAGACAAATAAATCACAAACCTACACAATCTCATCCAATAAAAGTTATATATATACAACTAAGTCAGTTATTCATGGATTATATAAGATTGAAATAAACAATTTATGTAGTGAAATAAGGTTAGAAATTGATGTAGAAATATGAAACAATGGTGTAGAAGGGTTTTGGATATTCGATAATATACAACAACTACAACAGAACTACTACATTTCCCAATTGCATCATTTCCAAATATATATATATATATACATATATATAGATATATATTAAACCTTGAAAATAAAAGAAAAGAAAAGGGAAAGAAGAAAAAGAAGAAAAAGAAAAAGAGGTGAAATTACATGGATCCATCATGTCTGAATGGCAGACAGATTGTTATTAGTGCTGCAAGACAGAACACTGGAAACTGTAAGAGTTATATATATTATAGATTTAACAACAAAAGAAAATAATTGCATTATTTATTTATTGGTTATTTTTAGTGTTGTGTTAAATCAAAGCCATTCATTTGGAGTACCTTCTTTTCAAAAATCCCTTTTCTTCCCCCCTAATAACTACTATAACTGTTCCTTTCTTTCTATTGTAACAGTCCTCTTTCTGGACCTAAACACCCCTTCCTTTGAGATGACATCTCAGTAAAAATCCCTACACCCTTCTTTTACACATCTCATTTCAAACCCTCTCTTCTAATTAATATATTCAATCATCCCATTCATCCTTTTTTATTTTTGTATTAATATATAGGAGTTATGGTAAATTAAAAAACCCTAATTTTCCTATTAGTATATGTTCAATCATGAGATTGAGAACTCCTCCTTGTTGCTCCTTTTATCATGACTTTCTTTTGGTCTTTTTGAGCTCCTTTGTTGCTGTGTTTGTACATAACTTTTTATCATTTGATATGAATACATATTCGCTTTTGAAATCTCTCCTAGTCTTCCACAAATGAGGGTTGGAATGAGTAAGAGATTTTGATATGGATTATATATTTATATTATGTATGTATGTTATTTATTTATTAATTGATACAAGTACAAGAATATAAGCATTTTGGCTGTAGTTTTGAATCATGATGAGGCTCATGATGGGACATCTCAACAAGTATAGAATTTAAGATGGAGGGGTTGTGTGTTATTGTGTAAAATCGTTTCAGTTGTACGTTAATTAAGCTTAAGCTTTGCCTTTTTATTTTAATTTGGACACCATTTTTTTTAATGATATATCTTAACAAAACACTTTCCAAATTATCATTCAACCAAATAGTTTGATTTCAAATCAAGTAATCTTGTAATTAAGCTACGTTTTAGCTAGCTATCACCAATTGGAATTATATTACATATCTGGCAGTGACGGATCGAGAAATTTCATATAGGGGGCACTATATAACAAAGACACTAAAAAAATGTTTTAAAAAATATTAATTAGCTTTAAAAATTAATTAATTTAATACGTATTACAATTGTCCTCTACGAGTTTTCATGTTTTGAAATCGATCCATGATAAGTTTATTATCTAACTTATCCAATAAATCTTTCTCAATATAACTTATTCAATGTCATGACTATTGCAGAAATTAGAAACCATTTACAATAATGAATCCCAACCAGACTCTCTCATTGATTGCAGTCAACTTTTAAAATGGTTTACTAAATTCATTGCATTCACAATATCCTGATGTCTCTATAGTTTCTATTGTTTATTTTCTTTTAAAATATCTCTCCATATTGATAGGTTTACTCTACAAAATTAGTATTAAACAATATAAGTATTATGATTTATCACATAGATTGAAAAGTAAAAACTAAAAATATTAAAAAGAATTTGAACTTATTAGTGAATTGATACGATACTTATATTCTAACGATGAATGGAAAAAAATTATCTTGTATCGTTTAATTCTGAAATAAAATAAAATAAATATATACATAAGTAATGCAAATATGTGAATTTAAAAATTGCATAAAAAAAAAATAATAATAATACCTTCTTCATGGAATATTGTTGATAGAGTGAAAGTTTGTTAGATAACAAGTGACTCCTAAAAAATAAGGTAGAGTTTTATCTTATATAGGTTTTTTTTTCCTTTTTTACAAAATTATTTTCCTTTTAGAAAATCAAATTATCTTCCTTTTAGGAGATTCAAACACAAGATGTGGGAGTTACAAAAGAGGGGCACAACCACTGAACCAAAAACCAATTTTATCTTTAAAAGAGCATTATTTAATATATATTGTATTTTTAAACTTCAAAATTAATATTAAAATACAAAAACCGAGAATGTGAGAGGGGCACGTGCCCCCTGGCCCCTTCTTAAACCCACCCTAACATCTGAATTGTATTTCTTATTCCTTAATGATACATATAGGCTACTATAATTAAGCTATAATTGTATTAGCATTTTGTAATTATATGGAAATAATAAACTACATTCCTCACCCATGGTAGAGAAGAGATTTAAAATTATTGGTTTCAATGGAAAATCATACCCTAATGCAATTCTATGTTTAGAAAGCTGATACGACCTCATCATATTCCAACTCCATCGCTACACATATTCTAATGAACTTGACGTAATCTTAACACTCTCGTCATATTCCAACTTCATCATTATCACGATTGTGGTCTACATCTTTGTTAACACAAAAAAGGTCAATAAAGACCTTTGTCGATAGGAAAAAAATGTCAATATTAGAACTCCTATCAACCAAATCTAAACGTCAATGTATAATGAATGTCAATTTTAATTTGAGTATATAACGTAATATTAAATTACCTATCATGAACTCGAGTCATTAAAAAAAAAAAGAACAATAATGATTGAAAACAACTCCAATTTAGCAGTACAAACAGCTAAAATAAAGTATGAAATTTGTTCTAAAAAAAAAAGAAAGAAAAAAGAACATTTGGGATATATCAATAATAATGTTCATAATTATATTATATATTATGATAGTCATGTTTCAATATCAGAAGCTGGGTCATCATCTTCATTATCAAAAGAATGATGATGATTATGATGATCATCAATCCCATAAGCAGCATGGCCAAGTCCAAAGGCTTTGATATGATCTTTAAGAGACCTTTTATGCTTAAAATCAGAGCCACATGTGCAATGCCAAAGTTTCCCACAATTCTTCTCATGTGTTCTCCAATCTCCTTTAACAGCAAAAGCTTTCCCACATTTTCTACATGTAAATGGCTTCATCCCATGTTTTCTTTTGTAATGTGTCTGAAGTGTTCTAAAGTCTTTTAATGGCTTTGATCTTGGATGGTCTATGTTGTTTCTGCATCCTATTGCACAACAGTAACATGGCAGCCTCAACATTGCTGTTGGTTGTGTTCCTCTTAGTGATTGTGGCCCTTTCCTGTATTGTGATCCATGTCCCCACATATGCATCTGTTGTTCCGAATGCCGAACACGTCAGCATAAATATAACTCAACAGTTACTTAATTATGAAATTAATGAAACTGTAACAATAAAAAAAACTTAGACTACCATTTTAATGTGTTCATGTAGGCAATGTTGAACACATGCTAACACGAATATAAGTCAACACTCTAATCTAGTGTGGAAGAATGATCAGAGTATACTAAGGAACAATATGTCCACACTTAGTTGAAATATTCGGATGACTAACCCTCATGCATGTTCTTAAGTATCTTTTTTTTAAATACAATAAAAACTTTTCACTCCAAGTTAAAAGTTCGATTTTCAATTGAATTTTGAATATTTATAATAATGAAAAGTATCTTTTGAAACAACAACACAATGCAATCCTCCATAAGACCAAAGGATATCCAACAAGGGTATAATCAACCTTCCAATAGGCAACACAACTAACCCTCATATCCTTAAGTATTTTTTAATGACACATGAGAGTTAGTCTTAGATATACACCAGAAAGTGAACCTATGGATTAAAAGAATCTACAGCAACATACACCAGGAAGTGAACGACAAAATTACAAGTACGCTTAAAAAAGAAACCACCCTAAACGGTGGTGAGCAATCACTAGCAACCACATTCTTGGTTTTTCATACAGATCCATAATACTTTATAATGATCCTAATTAATTTAAACATTTGTATGAATTAGTGAAGAGTTTGAAATTAAACATATTATATTATTATAAAGTTTTTAACAATATGAGGGGGAAATTCTGATGAAGTTGAGTTACTTTGTTTCAAAATTTTCTTGTAGATATATCATCACATTTCTCCATCAGTTCTTTTTAGGCAAAAGATTCAGGATTTTTCAACTTAATAAATGATATCAAACCCTCCTGAGTCAATATTTATTATGGTGGTCAAAGGGAGAAATTGGAAAAGCAAAGGGTTCAAAAAAAAAAAAAAAAAAAGCTTTTGTTGTTCTCAAAAACTTGGGATTCCTTTTTAGTGTTGAAGTACAAATATACCAAGAATATAAATCTCCAAAATTGCATTAAATTTTCTTGTTGGAAATACACATGAATATGTAATTAGAAGAAATAATATATAATGAAATTTCATCAGGTGCAACTACTGACTCAGGTTATGTATCTTTTTTTAAATATATATGTATATATGTGTTTGAGTTAATTAAAGTTAGATTTAGATTTCATTTCACACGAATGCCAAAGATTATTAAATAACACACGAAGTTCAAAATGTGTCAAATATACAGCAAACTGGCTGCTGTGTGTTGTTCAATCACATAAAGAAAGGGATTTTACATTCTGAAATACACACACTAGGGATGAAGATTTGTTCTGATCTTTTGAAAATCCCCAAAACTACAATAATTTTAATCCATGCACCAAAAATATATAATATCATCATGAAAAAAAACAGACATTGACATTGACATTTGTACGTGTTGATGACCATATATACGTATAAAGAACAACCAAAACCCTAAAATAACAAAAGAGAGTATATATAGCTCAAATCAAATTTGTATGTGTTAATGACTTATGAAATCAATGGTTCAAATCTATGGTACTAAAAAAATAAATTAACCAAAATTATCGTGAAATTTTTTTCCACTTTTTCAGCAAAATTATATCATGAAAGAAAAGAAAGAGTAAAAAAGTGACAAAATAAACACATTAAAATTGAAAAAAAAAAAAGTACCTGCATGTTGTTGTATCTATTGAAAGTCTTGAAACAAAGAGGGCAAGAGAATTGAGTTGGACCAATGAGAATCTGAGTAGGAGTTGGAATCCAATATTGACCCTTATTAACTCCATTACTATTACTAGTAATAGAATTATTAGATGAAAGTTGCAATTGATGGGTGTGATCTTCTTGATCTGAGATCTCAGTTGAAGAAAGCCTCAAAATCAAATCAGAGTTAGTAGAAGAAGAAGAAGGAGTTGGAAGCCCTAAATGCAAAGCAACAGTAACATCACTTTGATCATAATCAATAACATTATGATCATGATCAATAATACTATTATGATGATGATGATGATGATCTTGTTCTACTCTTGCAGGGCTTAAACTCAAAAGAGGAAGAAGAACTTGAGAAGAAGAAGAAGAAGAAGAAGGATTATAATGAGAAGTAGTCATGTTGTTTTTTAGGGTATTGCTGTTGTTATCATTGGAGTAAGAAAGTGAGAAGAGATGATCATGATGATAATGAGAGTTATAAGAAGAAGAAGAAGAAGAAGAAGAGTAATGTTGAAAAGGGGATAAACTAAAACAAGTATTATTGTTATTATTATTGATGGAGAAATTAGGATCACCCATCTATTTTTTTTTCTTTTGATGGGGGAGGACTGTTTACAACACCCTTATAATATAGGGAGAAATAGAGAGAGATTGGAGAATAAAAACAAATAATAAAATAGTTAAAGAGAAACTCCTAAAATAAAGGACAAGGCCAAGAATAAGATCACTTGCTATAATGACTAAAGAATGAGAAGGGGAAAGAAAAGAGAGGGAAACAAAGGGTGTGTGTGGTGAGAGAGACATCACAGTTTTTGGGATTTGAAAGAACAAATGACTCATTGAATAGTGTGAAGAAGAAGACTATATATAATAAAAAAAAACATCATAACCCTCTTCCCACGTAGATAAAACAAATTCATCTACTGTTCTAATTGTAATTTTGTAACTTTTTTTTTTTCACGTGGTTGTGTACTGTTAATTTCTTTTATTCCTAAGTTCTTCCATGTTAGAGAGATGTTTATCCTAATAGAATATGTCATTAACTTTGTTCTAATAAAGTTCGACTTATCATTCTTAAAACTTTTTCAAGTAGTTTACGCATGTTGATGCAAATCCAAACTTTAAAACGTTTTATTCACTAAAGGATACACTAGCTAGTTCGGTTTAACTTCCGAGTTCCAACACGTTAGATAGTGTCGATTGAAATTCACGTGCACAAGGAGATGAGAACAAAGTAGAAGTTGTGTGGAAGTGTGAAAGAGAGAAGAAGAGAGGTGTTGAGAAAAAGGGGAAGAGAAATGGGCAAAGAAAGTGATTAACATTGGAGAATGTATTAGGAGACCGTAATGGTAATTCCGTAGGTATTTGCCAAATTTGCCAAAAGAGAAGATAAGAAAACTAATTTTGATAGTTCTTTGGAAATGATCAAATGAAAAGTGTGGAAAGGCCAACATTTGCTTTGGTGGTCACGTCTTGGTTTCCTTGTCGCCTAATTCCATTACTCTCTCTTCTTTTCTTTTTTGTTTTTTTAATTTGCCAACACTCACCATTGTCCCTACTCCTCCATAATACACACAATTCCACACACGAACACACTGTATATATATTCTATTCTATTAATCTCTAGGTCTAAATGTTGTACAATTAGATACATTAAAGTGTATCATTAAAGTGTATGTAAAAGTGTATGTAAGTTGACCAAAATGGGTGTTAAAAAAAATTGTAAGGTCATGTAAATTGTTTGGTGAAATTAATCGAAATGTATATAAATTGACCCGAATACTCACGGATGTTAAAAAAAAAAAGATAAGTGATTATTTATTGATAATGTTTAGTTTTTAATGTGAAAACTAAATGCTCTATTTCTTCTCTTTGTTTCTCTATTTTCAATCTTTCTTTTCTAATTGCTGCCTCCATTCTTAATTCTTCATTTAAATTTCTACCCAACTCCTCAATGCTCATGTTTCGTAAATACCAACATCTCAATCTTAATAACAATAATAAAGTTGAAAATGACACCCAATATCATTGACTATCTTTTTAGCAATTTATACATTTTTTCCCATAAAATAATTAAATTAATAAATTTTCATAAGTCAATTAATTTTAGATCTATCAATTATGATTACGACTTCTCTTTCATACATGTGTAGACTTGTTCGAAAGTCAATTTTACAAAACGTACGTCGAAGGTAAATATATTGATCATTCTTACCATTATAACTCAAAATTGAAATTGATTTATTTAAGAAAGTTTATTAAATTATTATAGAGTTTACACCGAGATTTTTTTCAAATAAAACGTAATGGGATGGTGTACATATAGTTTAAATTGATAAAACATTTATTTCGAAGTATATATTAATATTTTCCCAAAATTTTAAATTATATACAGTAGAAATCAATATAAAGGTTAGACACAAATGTGTGGTTTTTCCTAGTAATAAAATTTTTAAGAAATAATAATAAACCCTTCTCAAGTTCACCAATTATTTTAAACTATCGTATTAATTCAAGGGTGTTTTTGTACTTTAGGTCCAACCAACAACAATAATAATAGTATTAGCAATAATAAAAATAAACATAGATACCCAATTTTAATATCAGCTTTCCAACCAAAGTGAAATGATTTATGTTATTTCGTACACAAGTTTTAAGATAAGGCTTGATAAGACTTTAGGCAATAAGTTAAATTCTTACTTTTTCAAATTCTTAAAAGATCTCTTATTAGCCTATAACTATTATTTGTAGAGTCTATTTCCATAGTTTAAATTGAACTGTTTTCCACAACTTAATTGGAAATATTTTGGTTTCTAATTCAGTTTCAAATTCTTAAAAGATCTCTTATTAGCCTATAACTATTATTTGTGGAGTCTATTTCCATAGTTTAAATTGAACTGTTTTCCACGACTTAATTGGAAATAATTTCCTAATCACCCATTTTTGGTCTTATTGAATTATGTAAGGACCAAAGCATATTCAATAGTAACATCAGTAAATAAAATGTGATGTAAAAAGGTTAAAAAAATCTAGTCCATCACTTATAGATTCAAAGCAGTTAATTATAAAAATGTAAAATAATTAGAGAATCATAATTTTTAGAACGTTATTCAAATTCATCATCATGTAAAGCAACTTATAGCATTATGAATTCAGTCAATGATTGACGAAAATACTTTTCCTTTTTTTTTTAGAGAAAAGAAATGCTATAATTAAAACCATTCTCTTACAGAAATTACTTGTATATAAAAAAAAATTAGATTTAGGGAAATGGGGTTGGCTGACTCATATTTTCCTAAAATAATTAGCAAAGTTAAAAAGCCAAAAAAATAAGAAAAAGTGCTTTTCTTCTTTCAAGATGCTCCATTATTTTATTTGGGTCCTAGATAATCATAACAATGAGATAAGATCCTTTTTCCAATATTACAACCTCAATACTTTTTCTCCATAGCAATATATTGTATATTCACTTTGTCCAGCTTCATATCAAACAACAAAGTAACTGAAACTCCCTACTTTTCTTATTCATACTTTCCACCATGGCCAAAAATCTAACCCAACCCCACTACTATAAAAGGCAAGAGAGAGAGAGGATAAGAATAAGGTAGTAAAAGAAACCAAAGAATTTTTTCTTAAAAAAAAAGAGCTTAGCTTAGGACTTTTATAAATTTAATAATTCAATTAATATGTAAATTTTAGAACAAGGGTATTTACCTGAGACAACAAACTGTAAGCATAGGAAAGATTGTACCTTAAAATGATGACATCCTCAGCTTTCATTCAATGAAAATGTACCCTTATTTCGAAGCTGCAGTCGGCAGCTTTTGCACACTGAATTGTAGAGTGTCACCTGTGAAATAAGCTATGTTTCTTCCTCATACAATGCCACTAAGATTCAAATGCAGTTTATAATTTCAACTTATTTAAAACAACTAAGTTTTAATACCATTTTTTATTCCTGCTCTTGTCCTGTCCTACTCCCCATTTAAAGTCAAGCTAGTGGTCATGAATATAAATGTCATACTACAGACAGAAACAAATTCCTCAAAAAGATTGCTCCCTATTTGATCTTGTATGTACATATAAAATTATCAACTGTTAGAAAATTTGAAACATATATATAGGGTTTAAACAAAAATATTGATAAAGAATTGTCCTACTGTTGTATCAGTAAACATCTATCTATACTGTTTAATTAAATATATTGAAATTAGAAAGAAAAAGAGAGAAATAGTATATGATACAAAAGAAAAAAGCCAAAAGGACGGAGACAAGATCTAAAAGAGAAACATTCCTAATCTACCTAGATCAATGAAATCGAGAAAAGTTATTACCTTCTCTCAAAGAAAATTTATCGTTTCAAATAGAATCAAACATACCACTGAATATGGTTTCGGGTTGAGTCTACTTAACAGTCCAAATACCTTTAACTCCATCTTAAAGTATATTAAAGAAGAAAATAAATAAAGAAATTTTGTTGATAATCAAGACCCCCAACGAATCAGGCACTGGATCCATCAGGACCGGAATCCAATGAACACCAATGGTTAACCCTCTTTTTTTAGTGATTTCCATAGAGACAAGTTCGCTCTTTTTCCATAGAAGGAAGGTCCTCAAAGCCGGAAAAGGGGGGCTTCAATACTACTAATCAAAGTTCGAGGTAATAAAAACAAGATAATGAAAAAGATTTTACTTCCCAGAAACATACGTTAAAAATTAATCGATTTTAAGTTGCCAACAAGATCCATGTACACCTCCCCCCCCCCCCCCCCCCCCCAAAAAAAAAAAACAAAAACAAAAACAAGAAGAGAAGATTACTACAGAAACGATCCAATGTCTAGTTGTAGGAAAAAGGGAATTAATTCCGGTGGCCAACGCCAAAGTGAAACCTTTTTTCACTTTTGTCGTTGAATGCATATTCAAGACGAAGAGGACCCAAAGGGGATTCCAGACGGATGCCAAACCCATACCCAAATCCACTTCCGGTTTTCATCCTAGCCCCAGCAGGATCACCTGATCAAGGAAAACACAAACTTTTCATTCAAGCTACTGCATAGACATTCTACTACCATCAAGAGAATAGGCTGCTGACAGCACCAAAGCATCAAAACTACATACATTGCTCCATATAACAGTTTAACTAATAAGCCAGCGCATCAAGAACATCAAGTCTGAACTGCTAAATATTCGAAGACAACATGAATACACCACATGCATATTTGCTTTTATGCCTGCGCACGAATCTCTAGTTCCTCAAGGCAATCAATTCCAGTATTATGGTAAATCTCAATTTATTTATGACCGATTATGGCAATAGCTCAGTGATATTCGAGAGAGCTCCGGTCTCCCAAATCACTGAAAAATACGAGTTTACAATGGATACCCAAAAACATACTTCCCCTACCCATCGTATACTCTTAAGAACCTCCCAAGCAGCAGTTAAGCACAAAAAAACTAACACGATTGAAATTGAGTCCACAAATCACAGCACCACATGCCCAAAATATTACAGCAATTACATGCTCACTGCTTATATAAAACGTCCCCCAACTCCCCACTCATTTCTTACATGTATCTTTCCTACACGTATAAAATATGGTGACTTGGAGCCTATAATGTTACCAAAGAAAATGAATAAAACATAGAACAAATCCAACATAGTGGAAGAAGTTTAGCAGACCAACCTAGAACAGATGCGCCCGATCCAAGATCAGTTCCATAGTCAGCAAAAAAGACTCCTTCCACAGGGCCAAACTGCAAATGAGGAAAAGAAAACGAGGGTAAATAAAAGGATTAAAATAATTACCCATGGCCACCAACTTCCACATGTATGCTCAAGACATAAATCCATAATCATAATTCAGGAGCGGAGATTAGCAAGAAAATTTTAGGTATTTGATCAGCAAGAAAACCAAGAAGCTGACTAACTTTTCAAGCCTTCTTTCATAAATTTCTTACTAAAAAAGAATTTCATTTCATTAACTTTACTCTTTCAAACATTCTCAAATCTCACATAAAAGGCTTTATACCCCTTCAATCCAGCGATCCTTGATTCTAAAAGGATTGAAAGATTCGATATTAGACCCTGGAACTAAAGCCTAAAGAAATCATAACTATTGAACCAATCTACAAGGGTTAATTATAGCATGGTGTGGTCTCACTTTCTGCCCAATCAGGTACATTTCTTTTATCCCATGGATCTCCATTGCTCGACTATCTTACAAGCAGGAGGGTTTTCCGGACAACTAAATGCATAACTTTGATCTTAAGGTAAAGCTCAAAAATGGAATTAGTAATTATCATCAACCCAACTTGGATTGTTCAAATCAATTATCCACTTTGAATCTCTCCCCTCAAATTCTATTTTTTTCATATAAATTCCTAATTCAAAAATTCATCCAATTTTTCTCCTTGGAAAGAGCATGAAAGCGAGATAGATTAAAGCTTCTATGATTTGTAGTCACCATTCAGTTTTGATATTATCTAATTTAAATAGCTCAACTGGCCCCATGATACATACAGGATCCTTCACAATGATGCAGCTGTCATGTATCAGACATTTATAGCATCAAACGAGTCATTTAAAATGAACTAAATGGAAAGACCATAAAAAATATGCAGTAAAAAACAGCGTAACCAAGTGCAATTTTCCTGCATACCAAGGGGAAAGAGAGCTCTCCACATCCAACAGCATAAGATCGACCAGAGCCTACAGCACCTTCTTCATATCCTCTAACGCTGTTTGTTCCCCCAATGGCAAATGCTTCATGCGGGCAGAAGTTCCCAACTACATGACCTCCAGACAAACTAGAAACAAGGACCAAAAAACATCAGGGAAATAAAATCAAGGAAATTGCATTGTATGACAAAAAAAATTAGAAAAAAGCAGTCCATAATACCTTTTTTTTTGCATGTTGTAAATATGTCAAATTTGACAAGTAACTAGATATATCAGAGAGCTATCCGCTGTAAAATTTGCTACTTTTGAAATTTAAAAAATGTAGTGACATGGGCTCTATTATCATAAAACTTTTTGCTATTTTTGTAAAAGCCCCTAAAATCAATCCGATGATTTCCCCTTTTCTTCTCTTTTATTTATAAAGAAACTAGAATTTCATTGATAAATGAAATAACCACAGACAACTAAATGATGGATGACAAGAAAAAATTTTCCCAATTATAAATTGAAGAAAAGAATATAATCGTTAAAAAGGTATGAGCATTTACACCAAGACAGCACTAAAAATAACCTTATGCCTAAGATCATCAAATTTGAGTGTCTATCATGAAAAGATTCATCCATTCCTTTCACACCAAACTGACCAAAAGGAGCGGTTAAAGGCAAGTCAGAGCATTTTACTATCACCTTAATGCCCAATAAAAGTCGAAAAAAACAAATCCAAAATATTTCCAGGACGATCATATCCCATAATACATTTCAAACCAAAAAGAAGAAAGGAATTAAGGGCAGCATTCAAAGCAATCTTGCCAGTATCTTTCATAACCAGGCACCATACCTCAAAAGAAGCTGAGAGAAACCAAGTTCCATGCCAGTTCTGGCACGAGCATTCACTCTATTAAAACATAGCCATTCAGGCAAAAAGGGAAGCCCTTGTTCCATGCTAAGAACAAACTGCATAGAGAAAAGTTATGAGGGATTATCATAGCTGGATAATAAGTTGAGATGGTGAAAGTAACTAACCATGGAAGATCCATGGTCCCCAGAACCAGTGTAGACACCCTCAAGTTTAGCCAGTAACATATTGTCCACAGCATTGCCACTAACATCAATAAGAGACAATGTTTAACACAATCAACTTGCACCGGGCATCAAATTCCTTAAAAATGATGCGTAATTGAAAATTGCAAAGGAACAGACCTTGCAGTGAGAGGACATTTGATGTTATCCTTTAAGATAGGTTCTCCTTTTTCATCTTGAGCACCAGCACGCTGTATTAGAATATGAATAGAAAAAAATATATGAAATCTTCCTAAAATATTAAAATAGAGGAAAAGAATGGCGGAAACCACAAATATCTAGGCTAATTTTGCAAAGTTAAAACAAATCTTTTGATATGCCTGTAAAAAGTACAATAGTCTTGGCAAGGTGGAAATAAACATAAAGACAGTGAGAAATAATCAATCCCACTACAAGGGACTCCAACTGTACAAAATCAAGTCTATAGGGTAACTAAAAAAGCCTTTGAAATTGAAGCCCAATAAGAGACATGACGGACATGAGCCCACAAGTACCCACTCACCCTCTCAATCCCCCTAAACGTGGACATTTCCTTGGGATGCACACTATATAAAAGTACTATGTAAAGAAGAGAAAGCATAGTTGAAGTGGGAATGGAAAAAAAAAACCCTAAATACAAGGAATTTTGCATTTTGCATTCAAGGTTAGTAAATACCTTGATAATTGTAATCTTTTTAGATATGAAAAAGCCCCAAGACCCTAGGCTTTAGGCCTTAGGACTTCACAAGAGACATGCGCTAATGTGCCTTCTTCTGTGTGCCTCACTTGAAGCCTTTAAAACATTGGGTTGGGCACACCTAGCGCTTAGGAGGGCCTTTAAAACATTGGGCATAAGAAGTCTAGTACTTCTTAACTAGAAAGTGATAGAAATGGTTTCGGAGTTACTAGGGCATTATGGGTAAGGGTATATTAACCACCATGGGATGACCTAGTTTCGAGTTATTTATGTACTTGGTTATCTCTACTACTTTGTACTGATGCAAATATAAGCACCATTTTAAGCTTTTAAGGAGGTGTTTGGGCAAGGAGTGAGTAATTATAGTCATAGGTTGTGATCATAAGGGGGTGTTTGGAAGATTTTAGGGGGGGTAATCACTTTCCTGCAGTGCATAAGCGAAAATATCCAAAAGCATGATACAGTTCTACTAAAGTACCTGGAAATAAAGTCCTGCTGTACCACTCCACGTTGGCCTGATAGGGCGGTTGAATTCCAAACCAGCCGTAACCCGAACAATAGTCAGGTTGCTACCGCCATGGACAAGTGTACCTGGAGTCCTTGAGTTCTGAAGAAAAAAACCAAAGAATCTTGCTCAGGTTCTCACTGGAAAATATCTTTAATAGACCTACACACCAAATCAAAGATTACCTGAACCATCATTGTTCGTGATGTCCTCTTATCATCTCCTTCAATCCATGGGTCTGTGTAATTTATGCGAAAAGTGGAATCAACTTGTCCCTTCTCCAAGGAGACATGGAGCTTCTGGTTCCTCCCAAAAAGATTTCTGTGGGAATATGCCAAACTGCAACAAGAATATAATATTGTTACCAAGCTAAAATGCTAAGCACTTGAAAGCAGCAGAGCTTACTGCATTCATGACACGAGAAAACTAAGTAGTTGTGACCTATGATAGAGAGATAAAACAGAGGTACATGAAGAAAAGAGAAACATGTCGATTATAGTCTCTCCAGAAAAGAGTTTATATGCTGGATTTATGTTGGGGGTTCCAAAACAGGACATTTAGCTTTGAACTTACCTTCCAATAAGGGTAGAAAGAAGGCCAGCACCACCAGTGCTCCTGTATTTTAAAAACGTAACAAAGGTCAACATTAAATAAAGATAATGGAAAATACTGAATACAGCTAACTGTGAGGAACTGTCAGCAAAGATGAAAAATTGTTCATTTGATTCTTACCCACATGATAGACCACCACCAGCAGAGAAACCTCCACCTGGACGCTCAACCACGTTCATCAGTATGTCAACCTTTCCAGCATCTAGACAATTCCAAATAAAAGAAGAATTAGGAGACTAGGATATATGTTGTGAAAATATGAACAAGTCCGCACCGCACAATAGATCATAAAGACACAACTGAAATCCACGACCTTAGATTCTCCCCCCGCCCCCCCTCCCTCCCTCTCTCTTACTCTTGTGCTAATGTCAAGCATCCTCTCCTTGAGTGTTGAAAGAGTTTGGTTCTTCCATTTCTCCAATATCCTTAATAGCCTTTTGTCAACTTTATCCAATATGCAACCCAAATAAGATTTTTATTTTTTACTTTTTTATGAAAACAACAAAAGTACAAAACCCTAAACTCAAATCAGATTGCCTCCAACAGTATGCCCAACAAATACATGATGGTTGGTTAAACCATTTGAGGAACAACCCAAGTAGTAACCGGGGTGACCACTTCGTCTTTCTTTATTTTGATATTAATTCCACAAGTAAATATTTTCTCCAGAATCAACTTCAAACACGAATGCCACCTAAAACAACCTAACCACAACAAATAATCGAAGTCAAATAAAAATGAAATTTACATATGAATCAGTGATTGTCAACTTCAATTGCATTCTTATTTCCGGTAAAAGAATTCCACTTTCATTGAAAAGAAAAGTAAAAGAATACATGGATGTACAAAAAAAAAAAGCCCACAAAAAGCAAAAGGATACTGCAATCAAGATAAATAAGATCGAGCAAATAGGTACTACAATATAAAAGAGTTTTCCCATAAAAGTTTAAGTTGATTTTATGCACTGGACCTTATGCATAAACATTTCCCATGAAATTAGAACTTTAAGTTGGGATCCAAAACCAAGAAAAAGTTAGCAATCAGCCAGGAACTCTGAGGGCCAACTTATGAAATAAAGAAACAATATATATCAATCGTTCATATAAAAATGAAAAAGATTTTGTCACCAGCTGCAGGTTGGGGAATAATGCTGACGTCTTCCATGATCCCCATAGTTAAGACAGTCTCTGCATCTCTTTTTCCTTGAAGCATACTGTAGACCTGCAGTGAATAACTCCAAGTGTGAACTTTGAATCCGTATTAAATATCTTCCAACTGAAGACTACACATGATTGAGAAACCAGCTCATTTGAGCTTGGAGATCGCCAAATGAATAATCCATTAATGTGTCATTATGATAATATAAAAAATAAACATCTGAAAGCTAAAGAGTACGCACATACATGTGCCTCCATTTCTCTCTCTCTTTTGTGTGTGTGTGTGTGTGGGTGGGTGGGTGGGGGGGACTAAAGAAGAACAAACGAGGCAGATAACAGACACACCAAGCTAACCGAAATGCTAAACTAAGAGAAAATTTAATTTTTGCCCACAAAAACTTGACTATTTTCCAACATCTACCATCATGATATGGCTTTCGCCAATTTAAAAGGTGAAGAAATAGATCAATAAAAGGTAAGACACGTTAAGCATGCACCAAATACCTGTCCTTTCTTGGTAGTAAGCTGCCGGAGTATTGTCTCAGGTCTGGTGTTTCCTGGAATTGGCTCGCCACTGAATATAACCACCAGTCAGAAAACTATGATATCCAAACTTCCAAAAGATATAAAGCCCATGCCACATTGGCATATATGTGGTTCTGCTGCCGTACGCATTAGCGCATCATGGCTGTTAGCATGCAAATTTAAATTTAAATCATATAAAAGACATATTCTTACGTCTTTTTGTCAAGAAATCGGATGGAAATGTTATTTACTTCGGCTTCAGAAACTTGTAAACTAAGAATGCCCCCCGATAGAATATCTACAGCTGATACCTGTGTTATATAGTCAAACGATCAATATATGAGAACAATAGTGATTATAAAACAAGAACACCTAAAGTCTGCAGTGTGTTAATCCCTACAAGGAAACAACCATCTAACTTTCAACTTAACTAACAGATGGAATTGTAAAAGAATAAAGATAAACAACTAACCCTGCCAAAAAGGCCACGTTCCCCATACCAGCCATTGATGGACGATATTACTTCATCTAAATGCCTGAGATTGACAACTTTTCCTGCACAGCTTGACACCAAAGAAACCAAAATAATGGTCGTCTGTGAGCATATTCTATATTGGTTCATGGATTACGATAATCTACAATTATGTAGGAAATCCAACCATAGCCATCACGAAAAGCTTCCTCCAGAAACTTTGCTGGAAGGACATTAGCGCCTTCACAGACCAATCCCTGAAACTCTTGATTTGGTTCTACCTTGTGCCATAAGAAAAAAAAACATTGATAAATATTATTTTAAAATGTAAAAAGGAACTTGTTCATAATTATGATTTTCCCCCTGAAATGAGCACTAATCACTTAGGCCCATTTGGTAACCATCTGGTTATTGAAAATAAAGTAGTTTTTAAAAACTAGTTTTTGTTTTAAGAATTTGACAAATAATTCAAGTGTTTCTTCAATAAATTTGAGAACCATAGTGTGAGAAAACAAACATAAATTTTGAAACCAAAAAAATGCAAAGGAAAATTCTCACCAAACGGGACTTAAATTCTCTCTCTCTGAAGCTTCAAAAGAAGGTTCTCAAGAGATTATTTATTTTTCAATCTCACATGTACATAATTTGTCATCGCAACTTGCATTGCAACTTATAAGTTGTTTGAAATTTCAAGCAAGCTCCCCTTACACTTAACACAAACCATTCCAGACGTAAAATCTTTCCTTATACGCACACACACACATAGAACTGATTCAACAATTATACCTGAAATATTAATCTTATTCCATCTCTGGTATCAACTGCAACAGGTATGCACGAGTAGAAATATCCACTATTGATGATCCTGTGCACATCTTCTTGAACCTCGCGTACAGTAAGCGCAGAGTTAGGTCGACTCGCCTTCAAGGCGGTGAAAACCTCCAGCTCGAGGTCCTTCCTCTCTAGCTCCTCACCGTCCTTATTTCTCACGAGAACCTCACTGATTAGAACCCTCTCCTCATCCACCCGAGCAGCTGAATACCCCTTTTGAGGCAATTCCTTACTCTCCGAACCACCGGACTGACTCGACTCGTCAGAACGCGTCAAAGCCAATGAAGCTGAACAAAGAAGAGATGATTTTCCAACCAACCCCGTACTCATGTCCTCCATCCCCCGTCGCCTTCCTGAATCCTCAGACTCAGACTTACTCGACATGTCTAACTGAATAAGCGACATTGACGCCGAACAAATTAGAGGGTATTTCTCAACAAAAACTGACCCCCAATTCCAGCTCGCTCGTCGACTGGTCGAATTCTCTTGCTGAGTTACCTTCTTTGAAGAACAAAAGGGGAGAGTTGGTGGCCACAAATGGGGAAAACTGTGGTTGAAATGACTCAATTTCGACCCTCTCTTTACCGAATCAATGAAATGGGATATTGACTTACAGGATTGATCGAACTGTGAAGCCAAACTTTTGAAGCAAAATTTGAAACTAGAATGCGACCTAGAGGGAGGGAAGTGTGGAATTCTAAGCGTAGAACGGGAAATAAAAACAATGTCATCGTTGGGTGGCATTTTGGTGGACGAAGAACGAGAAACAAGGTCTGAATTTCGCACAATGGAAGCTCCTTTTGTCAAATCGAAGTGAATTTGTGGAATTGAATAGGGTTTTGGAAGAAGAGGGAGACAGCAGCATAAACCCTGAAAGAAAAACCCCCGCCAATTTGGGATAAAAGAAAGAAAAGAAGGAAGAAATGAAAATTGGGATAGTAACACCGTTTTCTTGGAAATCGCACCAATACCCCTGACAAATCGAAATGACGAAAGTACCCTAACTCTCCCTCTTGGTTGGTTCCTTTTGTTAGCTTTGATGCTCCGTAATGTAATTAGTTGAAAACATAAACCCTAACCCTAGTAGAAGGTCTTGTGGTGAGGAGATCGTTTGCGTCCCTATAAGAAAATCATCGAGCCACTTAGAATAATAAAAAGAATCTTATAGTAGGTATAGAATAATAAAAACAACTAAAAAATTATTAGTTCGATCTATGATGACCACACACCTTAGATTTAAGTTTGTAAGAGTTTTCTTTTCACCTAAATATTATAGGTTCAATAGATTGTTCCATAAAATTGAAACTTTTAAAGCTTGCGTGTTACTAATCCAACAAACCTAAAAAGCTACCAGGAGTTTTGTACAAAAGGTATCTCGAAAATCATAGTAATTATAAAATTTTAATTTCCACTCGGAGGCATGTCAAAGATACTAAACAAATGAAATTCTTTATCCATTTCTCCAACGTCTTTATCTTAATTATTTAACATAACACACAATTGACAAAATTGACTAATGGTATTTTATTTATAAAGTAACAACATGAAAAGCGACTGGTATTTAGTTTAGACTTTTTGAAATAAAAACGACATTATAAACTAACCCAATCCCATCTTTGGCAACTTACTAATTCTAAAATATGTAATAACATATTCTATGTTTCTTTTTAGAAAAAACAAATTCAACGACATAGTGTGAATTTAAATGGTTACAATTACTAAGTCAAGATTTTCCAAACTTTGATGTTGAGGTGCTGTAATTTATAGATTGCACGACTCAATCAACAAGATATCAACTGTGAAACAAATTTAGTCGTATTTACATAATACTTATCTTGAAAACAGATGTTCTTTAAATTCAATTGAAAAAGTCAACGACATCATTATTCTCGAAGATAAAATCTTAATCTATATTTTCATTAATTTGAAACTATAGTCGTGACATACAAAATGTTTATATTTTACATTTCTTACTTATTTATTATTAGTTTGATACTAGAGTGAGAGAATCGAACCTGAACATGCGGTTCAATCTCTTGTACAAACACTATACCAGAAAGAATGGTTGGCCTCTATCGATTAGGCTTGTTACTCTGTTATTCGCATCTTTTTACCTCATCATTCACGCCAACATATCCTCGGTTAATGATTAGTAACCCAACACTCCATCCAAAGCCTAAGGCTAAATCTGTCAATATGATCAAGAAAAAGGAAGGGAAAGAAAAAGCCTTCACTGCATAGGCGGACCCCTTCCACTTGTTAGTCAATTGGTCTTGTGTGTACCTCTCTCAAGAACAAAAGGTGGGGAATTTTTCCTGTACTGATTTTGATTGTAGGTCATTGAGAGGTAGGTTATGGGGGAGCTAATTTTCGTCTGAATAGGTTTTCTTTCTTGAATTTTTTGTTCATTAGCATGGGCCAAGTTGCAAGTATAATTTATTAAGCGATTTTTAAAGGTCTAACTTAGTTACAATGATAGTTTTTCCTATATTCGACGCAAAGGCTGTGTAGTTTTTGTTTTTTTCTATTTGGTTCCGGTCAGTTAAATCAGCATTTTGGAGATTCTGATGATGCACTTTATGTGTGGAATAAGAAAGTGAAGTACAATGATGGAAAATGGAAATTGGGTTTTCGTTTAAACTGGTTCGTTGGTGGTTGCTGATGCCAAATCTGTAACTATTACTATTTAGAACGATTTGATCAAGCTTAATGAAGCAGAGTTCTTATTCATTCTCGTGAGTCCGAGTTGAATCTCGGTTTTCTTTTAGCTGCTACAGCAAACTTGAGGGTTTCTAGGGTTTAGAGGCACGAAAATGGATAGTTCAGGTTTGGGAGGTGGGTTTCTGTCAGGAAATGGGGGGTTATTAGATTTGGAGTCTCCTATACGACGACCTCAAAAAACCCAATTGGTTAATCCCTCGTTGACACAACGCCATCAGTTGAACATGATGAGTAATTTTGAAGGTGATCACCAGTCCATTGGGATTTTGGACTCGAAAAGCTTGGGACAGAAGGATTTATTGATGGTGTTTAATAGAGGGAAAGCTATTGCCTCTGGTTGCATTACAAACAATTACACGAGTGAAGAAGATGAACCAAGTTATACTGAGGATGGTGAGTGCTCTGAGTTTTTAAAGGGCAAAAAGGGCTCTCCATGGCAGAGAATGAAGTGGACAGATGAGATTGTGAGGCTTCTCATAGCAGTGGTTGCTTGTGTAGGTGATGATGGCGAGGCCGGAATGGGATCGAAGAGAAAATCTGGGATTTTGCATAAGAAGGGAAAATGGAAAACAGTGTCAAAGATTATGCAAAGTAAGGGGTGTCATGTTTCTCCTCAGCAGTGTGAGGACAAGTTTAATGACTTAAACAAAAGATACAAGAGATTGAACGATATCCTTGGGAAGGGAACCAGTTGTAGGGTTGTGGAGAACCCTGCACTCATGGACTCAATGCCTCACCTCTCAAGTAAAGCCAAGGATGATGTAAGAAAAATATTGAGTTCAAAACACTTGTTTTATAAGGAAATGTGTGCTTACCATAATGGACAAACAATTCCTGGTTGCCAGGATGTTGATTTCCAAGGTAAAATTTTGCCTGTTGCAAATTTCTCCAAAGGTAATAATGAATCAGAGGATAGTGACAGTGACAGTGACAGTGGTGAATCAGATAATGAAGATGATCACTCTCCGGTGGAAAATAGATTATGGTCGTCTGAATCTCGTGGCAGGGATAAAGTGAGTGCAGATGATGGTCCACTTTGGTCAAACTCTGTTGGAAAAAATGAATTTGAAGGTCAAATTGATGTCTTTCTTTCAGATCCAACCAAGTCCCAATGGGAGCGCAGAGTGTGGATTAAAAAACAGATGCTACAACTTCAGGAGCAATGTAACAGCTTCCAGGCTCAATCTGTTGAACTTGAGAAACAACGTTTCAAATGGTTAAGATATTGCAGTAAGAAAAATAGGGATTTGGAAAGAGCGAGGCTTGAAAATGAGAGGATGAAACTAGATAATGAGCAGAGAGTACTGCAACTGAAGCGGAAGGAAATGGAACTAGAATTAAAAAGGTCCGATTTAGCCGTTGGCCCAATCCTTGCCATTGATAGAATTCAAGGGAGAGAGCAACTTGATTTGGGTATGCATTGAAAGCACACGAAGAACTGAGAAAACCATCTATATTTCAGAGCTGTTGGTTTGCACGAGATTCTGCCGATCATTGTGGAACAAATCCTTTAAGCCAAATGCATGTTATCATGCTAAGCTTGTAAGCATGTGTATACTTCTATTTCACTTTAGGCTGACCCTTCGTGTTGGCCCTTGGAACTTTCTGCTGTAAAGCTCAATGATTAATGTTTAAGTGGCTTGGTTTCCATTTTCTAGAAATTTGTCCTTTTCTTTTTCAAGGATATAAATTTGTGTGACTATATGGATTTATGTTAACATGCGAGTATGGTGAACTGCTTGTTCTGAGAACAACGTCAAATCTCTTCACCCTTCATGGATATCCTAGATTCTCAGTTTCGGAGGTAATCAATGATAAATGCTAGTTCAAATGTGTTGTTTTCTTGACATTCTGCATTTTGGCTCTCCACGTTTTTGCTTTTGAGATTCGAGAATGTGAACATTTCTCATATCTCTATCTTGATCATCCCATATAATCCATGACAAAGAAAATGTTTCAAGAGGATCAAATCCCTGCTTCCTGTGCGTGCTGCAGAACCGCATTAATTCAATTCCTCAAGGTTTAGACATTAATTAAATCCTCAACTTGGGTTTTATGATAGTTGTATTTGTGAAGAGGATATGACGGCTGCCAGCATTTGATTTTCTTCACTATTGTTTTCGTCTCTTGTTGATCGGGCACATCTTTGTTATCATCTTTAGAATTTCATCACCTCTAATGGTACTTGTATTTCCCATTTGTTTCTCTCTTTGGTGGAGTATGCTCGTACTTGCTTAGAACTAGAAGTATGGTTTCTACACTGTTTCTTCTCTTCATTGCCAGAGTCACTCTCATGAGTATGCACCCACCTACTTTTTAGTGATTGAATGTCCAACTCCATATGTAACTTCCCCGTACTTTTGAAGTCTTGTATTCAATGCAGATACTCACGAAATATTTCTGACTAATTTGTTTGATTTCTAATTGACTTGATGATAGTTTGCCACATATTTACATTATCCTGTTGTATGGGATGACCACAACTTAGAATTGATCCATTTTTTGGTCCTGACTGACTGAGTTTGTTTGATTAAGACTTATAAAATTGAGCACAAGAACCACAAAAGAAAAAAAATGGAACGACAAAAAGTGTAGCCGTCAATCTTATTACATTCTAGGCTACTCGTACTTGGAAAATTTGAAAATAATTTAGATTGACTCATGCTATACCGGTAGGGTGTATTTTAGAAGATTTTCTAAAGATGCAAGCACTGAATTAAAAGTAAAAGTGTTATAATAGAAACATTTACTATATACTTCAGAGAATTGGGTAGGCTATAATGGCTGAACATGGTGTTTGCTGTTGTAACTTTTGCAGACAGATAAGAAGAATGGAGAATATGATTCATAGTTTCTTTCCTTGCACGCCATGTTTTCTAGTTGTATGTTCTCTCACTCATGTTTTCTTACTTTTGGCCATTTTGTGGACAGATCACAGACCTTATTAAAGCTATCTACAAGAGAAGACTCCCTTTGAAAAGTGCTTGGACGACAAAATCATGGCTATGGATAAACTCTCCACTCTTCTTTCAGTGGTACCGGTTTTGCTGAGAAAAATATCTGCTTCTGCCTCTCCTTCATTATTTGATACAGTTCTTAAATATTATCTTTGTGGCAAATAATGAATAGAGGTAGTATTTTCATACTAATGCTAGAAACTTTTCCTGTCTTTCTCGGATACTCATCTGCTATGTTAGCAGAATAAAGCTCTCAGATTATGAACTTTTAAGTGTTATTATTATTAACTTTTGACCCGAATTTTCCAATATATGCCATTCTGAGAAACATACTGATGAGCTGAATTTTGGTTTCTTTCTTCAATTGTTTATGTGAATTATGATTTTTTATTTATTTGTTGATTTTTAATATTTTATACGAAAGATACAAACTTTGATGCACTTCCGAAAAGATCCAAGCCATGTCAGTCCCCATTGACACTCCCACACCCACTTTCTTTTCAGATGTAAGAGTGGTTTTGGTAGCTAAAACAACCAAATTCCTTGAGAGACTTGTTTGCCTTTTCTTCCCCAATGATGATTTTATTTTATTTTACAGATTTTGCATATACATTAAAAAAAAATTATTCTTCTTATTTATTTTTTTAGTTCAACAAGTAACATTGAAAAAATATAGAAGATTTTTATTTAAATTATAAATTTGGTTGGAAGAAACTTAGATTTAGTAAATTTAGTCATTTGAGGCTTTAAAACTTAGAATTTAGTTCGTACTGTGTCATAAATGCTCCTAATAATCTTTATCATCAGAAATTTTTTTAGAAGATTACATTAAATTGTTTTTAGAAGATTACGTTAAATTACCAATACTAAATTCTAATTATAAACTATAAAAGGTTAGGCTCTAATTTTCTTTTTCAAAATTATAATTTAATAAAAAAAAGTTAGACGCTATTTTTCAAGTCTTTATCTATGATTTTCTTTCCATTGATCAATTATACTCAAAATCATTTTAGGAAAAGTTAGTTTAGTTCAATAATAATTAACATGGCATTATTTAAAAATTCAATCTTCTATTCTTATCTAAAAGAAATGAAAAATTATGGTAAATAACAAAATTGTTGAAAAATATTTACAAAAAACATAACAAAAATTTAAATTCTATCAATAATAGGTAACGACACAGATTAAATTTTTTACTATATTTTGTAAATAATTTTTAAATTTTATTTTGTTATATTTAAAAGCGTGTCAAACAATTCATACTTAAAAAAGAATTTTATAATCGAAAATCGTCAAAAATAGCAAATTGACAAAATATTTAAGGAAAATTGTATTAGATGACAAAAAAAATTTAAAAAAACAATAGTTATACGATAATCGAGTTTAAAATTTGTCATTTTCGCAAATTTGAAAATGTAAGGGACATAGGTTCTATTATCATAATTTTTTTTTTGTTATTTTTACAAACTTTTCAAATGTTTACAAATTATAGCAAATTTTTAGATTCTATCAACAATAAACAATGGATAATTTGATAGCTAGTTATTAGAATATCAGTGATTATTATTGATAGAACTAAAAATTTTTGTAAATATTTTAATTTATTTTGCTACATTTAAAAGATGCTTTTTTTTTTTGGGTGAAAATCAATTGTATTTAAAAATGTAAAAAATGAGGCTACTGTAGTAACGTGGAGGGTGATGTAGTTGATCCAAAAAGTACCAAACTCCAACGTTACCTTTTGAGCCACGTCATTGCACATGCTTTGGTTAAAGGTTTCAATGACAGACAGCTTGTAAAAAGAGAGAGAAAGAGAAGAGAACAACGTTTTCAGTTATAACTAATAAGCATCCAAACCTTCTTCCTAATCGGTTTCCATTTTCACTCATCACACACAATCCCAAACCACAAAGACGAAAGTAGAACTGCTCAATCCGCCATTGTCAGTTTCTTCACTAATTAATCTCTTCACGCTTTCCATGCATTCTTTCATTCATTCATTCTATATCTATATCTCTATTCCTTAATCTCTTTTCTTAATTCTGTTTTTTGATCAGTGATCTTCTCACTGTAAATTTGGCTTCGAGATCGCCCAAACTCTGTGATCTCCGCCTTGCCGGTGAGAAAAACTAGGTACTACAATGGAATAGTTCTTTTTGTACTGTTGATTGCTCGATCGAGCTTAAATTTGTAGATAGAATGTGGAGTATAGGAACGAGTTGTTTAGTTTTGTGTGAAGTAGTCTGCTGGAGTAGGAATATATAGGCTCAATTTGTTGAATCTGATGTCGATTTATCTACATTCATGTTTTCTGCGGATTTCTACTTGGAGGCGATGAGTTGTAGTGTAGCACATTCGATTTTCTCTTTCTCCTTGAGCTTTCTGATGCTGTTTATGATATGTCGACATTCGATGACAATATGATCCTGTAGAAATGGCTCTTTTTGTTTAATAGATTGGTGCTGCGGGAATTAAATTACAATTGTATCTCCTCTTGCTTGTTTCGTTTCCGTATCCACTTGTTTCTATGGAATATGATATAACATATAATACTCCGTAGTCCTGTGATTTAACTACCATTTCAATTGCTTTATCTTTCTTGTTCATGTTTGCAGGAGTGGCTCAAGGACGTTCAGCTACTATATTGAGGATAATTAGGAATAAATTAACTGCTTGAAGTTATGTCAAGAATAGGTTTGGAGAACATTCAGGACGCTTAGGTTTGTTACTGCCAGTGCATTTCCCCTTTGGGCTCTGATTCTTATTTTTGCTACGTTACTTGTGCCTGAAGCAAATACTTATTGAAACAGAATTGTCTAAAATGAGCTGGAACTCAAACATCGAGGTTCATTGCATGAATAACGGTTATCCTTATAGTACTGCTTCTTTTATGGAATACTTTGAAGGACTTACGTATGATCATGTGAATTTCATTTTTTCGGGTGCCTCACATTCTCAGGTACTATAAATCTTTTTATCTCTACCTTATAGGCTTGCTTCTCTGTTCTGTAGATTTGTTGACAATTGTCTCAAGTAAAAAAGGGGAAAGCATGTGACATTTCATCTTCTAACTACTTTTGGCTTCTCAACTATGGCCTTTTCATTTTGCTTTAACTTCCTGATGCATGCTTGATTTGACATTTATTCTCAAGATCAAAGGGTCTTTATATCTGATTTTCATGATTCCAAATTAATAAACTTATTTTCCCGACATGAAAGTATAATATTTTAATTTCATTCAGGAGACTGTTTGTCCATCAACTAACTCAAGTTACAAGTTTGGGCATTCTGATTTATGGAGCGCATCATACTTTGATGCTCAATCGTTTGAGGTGCAAGATCATGAATCCACTATTGATGAACACAGGAGGCCGCTCTCGACAGTCCAGAATGAACAGAGTTCAGGAAATAGCGTGTGGGAAGAAAATGCCAATCCTAATATGTCTGGTAACAGCATGGAATGTAAGGGTTAATGCCTGTTTTGTTTCAAGCTTTTGAATGAACACTATAGTATGTTTGTTTGTTAAACAGATGTTTCCAAGTTAAGGTATAATGGAACGAACATTTCAGATATTGAATGTTACGGTTCTATAAAATCACATGCTGCAAAGAAGATATTTAATGACTATTTAGATTATTTTTCTCAGTTCATGAATTGAGGCATTTGTAAGAGAAAGCAATTGATGTCATCCATTTCTGGTCAATCGACAAACTTCATCTTTAGGCCAACTATTATTTCTCTCAGTTCATAAAGGATGCGCAATATGGTTCTAAGGGTTTTCTTATGCTACATGTAGAAAAATTGGCTGTAGGCATATTAGTCATGTTGTAAGATGGGTAACTTATGCAATGCACCAAATCAAATTTAGGGTTACTTAACGAGTATCTTGTAGATGAGATACAATCTTTCTCAGTTCATAAACGATAACGTAATATATGTTCATTGGTTTTCTTATGCTACACGTAGAAAAATGGCTTTAGACATAGTAGTCATGCTGTAACATGGGAAACTTATTTGATGCAACAATCGAATTTAGGGTGATTTAACGAGTATCCTGTAAATGAGATACAATCGCACCATCCATTTATACACATAGCTTCTGTCATATTTCAACGTTAACTTGCAATTATTTGGTGCATCTCATTTTACCAAGTACTATTCTGTGGTAGCATTAACTATCCTGCTAGGTATAGCACCAAAAATATGCACAAAATCTAACAGCAAAATCATAATACAGAAAAATCCTATTTTATATCATTTTATTATTCATGATTGTTTTCCCCTTTTCTTTTTTCTGATTCAATTATAATGTTTATAGAAATTTAAATACCAGTTCCTAAACTTCATTTTTTTTAATTGCTTTTTCAGGTCCTCGGAGGCATTCAAATTATCATGAGTATCAGGTCTGCAGCTTATCCATTCATAAACATGTTATGCCACTATGTTTTCAGTTGTAGTGTTACTGTTAAGTGTTAAGGTTGTTTTGGGTGGAGTACATCATTTTTAGTTTAGTGTCCTGTATTTTGTGGTTCATGCTGGCAATCAGTCGCATGCTTGTGTTAATACTTAAAATAAAATTATTCCTGTAAGATATAAAACTGGCTTATCTGAAATCACAGAATAAAGGAAAAGATAGAGGATATTGGAATACAAATTCATTTCTAACCCAGTGGTGACAAACTTGGTGGCGGTTCAACTCCCTTAACATCTATTATTCCAGATTTTCTATTCAACGCCAATAGACCTGGAATTTACAGTTCCAATACTTCAGAAGACGACTATAAATGCATGATTCCTAATCTGTTCCATTTTGAAATGTGCAGACTATTTGGCAAGAGATTGTTGATCCTGATAACATGACTTATGAGGTTAGAGCAACTGATTTTCTTTCCTATTTACTTTTGTATATTACTGAACAAAATGTTTTCTCCTGTAACTTTATATGTTCTTATTGAAGCTATATTTACTTCAATGGCTATTTATTATTATGGATATTGCTAATTGAAATGTTATATTACGGCCGGTCACTAAGAAGTCTTGCTGCTGTGTGGCAAAACCAGTAGCCATTACAGCTAATAGGCTTAAATTTGGCAGTAGCTTAGGTGTTGGACGCTTTCTTGCTAAGGTAGAAAGGATAGAAATGATGGCACAAGTTAACCTAATTGTTTATTCTGCGTTTTGGTTGTTGGTACACTTCGACGTAATTTTCTATCTTTGAACTTGATTTCTTGGAGGGCCTTACATATATACCAAAGAAAGCTTGGTTCTTTGGAGCGCTCTGCCTGTTGACGCTGCTTTTTAAGAAGCTAAAATTGATTAGATAGGAGCATAGCTGCATAAGTAATCAGCTGTAAATCCACTCAATACATTCTGAAACCATGTCCATGTTTAATAAACGTAAAATTTGTCTGGCTAACTGTTATATGTAAAGTCAACTATATGCCTCCTGAATTATGTCGATTACTCTCTTCAATAAAGTGACGGCTTGAAGAAACTTATTTCAGGAATTAGTAGATTTAGGCGAGACAGTAGGAACTCAAAGTAGAGGCCTTACACAAGATCTAATTGCATTGCTTCCAGTATCGAGGTATAGATGGGGGTTTTTCTCAAGGAAGAAATCACGAAATGAAAGGTAACACCAGATTGATTGATCGTCTTGTCCCGAAATATTTTAAACTTTGTATTATTTTTCGGTTGTTTTTTAGGATTGTTCCAGCTATCAAGATGTAGTAATTCACCAATGCCCTTACACTTAGTAATGCCTATACCAAGTGGGGTATTGGGGGGTTTGATAAGCAACACATAATCATTATTGCCAAGCTATGTTTGTTTTGACTTGTGTATATGACCTAATAGACTAATAATGATGAACATACCTCCTTATATTTTCATTTTCATTTTCATTATTATTGTTAAGAACAATATACAGTTACGATGAATGATCTTTCTCAATATTATCTCATTTACTCAAAATCATCTCAATAATGAGATAAAACAAGTGGTTTGGTCGACTAGCCTGCCTGCTATTTGCAACGCCACCCTTTATTCAATGGGGAAGAAGGAAAACGATCAATAGATTCAAATTGGTGCACAAGCCTTCCTCATTAACTTTTTTGAGGAATTACGGATTGACAATGATATATTTCTTGCATTAATTTTTTTTTTTAATTATATATATGAAGACACATCTTGATTTGTATACAGGTGTGTGATATGCCAAATGGAATACAAACGTGGGGATAAAATAATTACTCTACCATGCAAACACAAGTACCATACAAGTTGCGGGACCAAGTGGCTTAGTATCAAGAAGGTGACTTTCCTATATCTTTTATCCCTCTTTTAGTAAAACATACAATCAGCAATTTTATTCAATATTGCATAATCTCTCTCTCCCAGGCATGTCCCATTTGCTACACTGAGGTTTTTGGTGACACTTCAAAACCATAAAGAAACGAAGGGAAAGAAAAAAAGGCTTTGATTAATTGTCATGAGAAAGGGAACCCCTAAAAAGGTTTGGAGTATACTTATTTGGTTTCCTTTCTCATTTACTACTTTACACAATCGTCGTTTGATGTTAAAGAATAGGAAAAAGTCTTTGATTTCAATACAGAGGATGATAGAGCCAGATAGTAGAATTTGATTGATATCAAAATCAGAAATCAATTTGTCTGTTTGTTTGGTTTTGTTTTTGTTATTTTTTCAACTTGGCTCATATTGAACCACGACGACTTGGTTTTTGGCTCTACCGATTATAAATATTTCTTATTAGTTGGAGCCAGGAGGGGGCAGAATTGATGGACAAAGATGGTCAAACTCAAAACTCAAATCCAGTTCATTTTTTTTCCTCAACGTGCTTCCTAGTTGAATCTATGAGGGAAATAGTCTTCTTCTTCTTCTTCTTCTTCTTCTTTTTCTTTGTTTTTTCCATTTTATATAAGCAAGTTGAGTTATACACCATAGCTTTTAATTATATAGAAAATCACCATCTCACACCTTGGAATTATCTTCTAAGAAAATTGTAGGAAATAGCATATATCTTTGAGAGAGAGAGAGATTGAACTAATCTTTTTGCTACTTAGCTGGATTCTTAATTTTTAAAACGATCTTCTAGAAAGACTATTGATATGAATCTATGTTTATTTCACAAAAACTAACCATAGATTTGAAATCAATTTCACTCCAACAAATAACCTAAGTTTTTTTTTTTTTTTTTTTTTGGAATTGTTACTTTTTTTCAAGAAAAATTATTTTAAGTTACAAACTTTAAAAAATATAGCAAAATATCACAATCTATTCGTGATATATTGGACTACTCTATGTTTATCACGATTTGATATTTAGATTCATTTTATGGATAGATGTTGGATATTAGTCTTCTCAAATGTAGAATGACATTTCTTTGGAATTTTTAATTTTATGTGCAACCAATGAAGAACCTAACGTGTGATTTGTCAGTACTCTTCGAAGTCAATTGACTTTATTTTTTGAAATTTAAAATTACAAACCAATAATAATATGATATAGTTTTTATAATATGATATAGTTTTTATAATTTGAGAAATGATGTGATCGATTGAAAAAATGCAATTAGAATACAATATATATCCATCATTTTAAAATTGTAATGCAACGTTGAGATTTATAAATTTTGATACAAAAATCTTGTAGATATCTTTAATATAATAGTAATAATAAGGGATAGTTGTAAATATAACAATTAGATTCAAAGTAATTAGATATATAACAATATTTTTAAAAATTTGCAAAAATAGCAAGATAATGATAAAAATCTATCATTAATAAACTATGTTGTAAATATTGATCTATCACTAATAGACTATAAAAGTCTAATTGAATGACAATGGAAGAAAGCATTCTTTCACGTGATTTCACAGTAGGTACATAAAATGATTGGATTATGCATATTACAATGTTGGAATATTAACGTACTAATTCGATGATTTAATTACTAGAACAATTTATCTCTTTTTACTAAATAGAAGTTTTTTTTTCTTGAAAAAGAGAGTAATATAAGAACATTATCTAACTTTAAGAAGTTAGTAAGTTAGTGATTACTAAAACAAGATCGTCAAATAGTAATTATTATATGATAAAAATGACTGACTGTTTAAACCAATAATTAGAAGTACCAGATTTTACGTGCATTACATATGTTTCTTGATTGGTATTAAGAAGAGATCGAGTATCACTCAACTTACTGACACAACGTTCATAGAATATGCAATTTATTACAATCGATAAAAACTCTTTCCACAACTCTAATTACAAAGAAAAACTCTTTCAAATTAAAGCATTAGACCACTCACATAATCGAAATAAATCGAACCAAAACTTTAAAATAGTGTTGTGGTTCATCACTTGCTTAAATTTTTCAATTCGAAACGTATAATTGTCCCGCCGTAGACCACACAATATGAAAATACTATCAAATTCAAAATGTTCAAAAAAGGAATTAATATTCAACAAATCAACATGTTTGGTTATGGAAACCTTTCACAATGTTAATTTGCTATCTACGTTTTCGTTGCTCGTTTAGATATAACCAAACCATTATTCTTGTAGACGATGAACAAGTTTTGGCTGACAAATATAAAATAAAACCTCCAAAATCACATTGTAAATTTTATAATAATTTAGTGGAAATTGATTCATACTTTTTTTTTAAAAAAATTGTCTGTTCTCTATTTATATAATTTGGAATCTGTAAATGGGAATGCTTTTACTTTCAGAACAGTGTATTAATCATAATATTGAGAAATTAGATATTTTAATAATAGTTTGACTCCAATTTTGTTTTGTTTTTTGAACTCAAATGGAATAAAATATGAAAGAGAAATATTCTTTGGAGTTTTTGTTTTGCTTTTCAAAAAATACAAAAAGGAAAAATATGCAAAGTAAAAGACGAGCTAAGTTCAATAATCAATAATGAGCAGTAAGGCCATCATGTTACTAATTTTTAGGTCAACTATTTTCATACAAATATATATACTATAGAGAAACCCATGTTACTATTAAGCATCCACAACATAATTCATGATCAATATATGTATATAACTTTGAATTAAAAATTTGTATACCTATCTGAATCCAATTTTCAAAAATTGGGTTGCTAAATTTTATCTTTTTTTATAAAAAGAAAAAAGAAAAAAATCCTTAATCTTGCTCGTCAAATTAAAATGAGTAACATTATTACTACTAATATGTGTATGTATGTATATGTATTAAAGGCATTGGTGACCACCATGAGTTCATGCAACAAATATCCATATGAACTATGTTTCCATTATTCAAACTATGTTTCCACAATTTTTTACCACTCTTTAATTATAATTCTAAACAAGTATTTTAGGAAGAAAAAAAAGGTATTTTCAAAAATAGAAAAAATCCACAAATTTTTTACATTTCATTGAACAAAAATACCAATAAGATAGAATTCATTATTCTTGATTTTTTTATAATGTTTAAATATTTTGTCAAATATTTTATTTTTAATAATTTCCCAAAAAATTAAAAAAATATATTTTTTTAAGAGAATTTTTAAAAATAGTATGTTTTACAAAATATTTACAATCTATAGCAAATTCTATCACTGATAGTCATTGATATGTTATAGTGATAGAATCTAAAATTTTGTTATAGCTTGTAAATATTTTAGTTTATTTTGTTATTTTTAAAAATATTTTTTTTTTTGTTATGAATTATAGAGTTAATTAGCCCTTTGAGTTAATATAATTTAAGAAATGTTATAGTTAATTAATTACCCATAATTTGAGACTTTAAATGTATAAAAAAAATCCAATTTTTTTTTATAAAAAAAAAACAAAATTTTAAAAAAATAGGAAAAGAAATTATAATCTAAATAAAACGTAATTAAAAAAGAAAGTACGAAAAGTCAAGAAGAGACACAATTTAAAACAGAAATCATAACTTTTATATATATATATATCACCGACATGGGAAAAAAAAGAATTAAAACATAAATTATATTTGTGATTTTATGTAATTAATTTTGAACCTAATGACCTTTTGGTTCATTCTATTTAGAGAACAAAGATAAGGTACGAACGTGCATTACTTCTTCTCTCTTATAAATTAATTAAGCCTCACCCCATTGCATCTCAATCTATAAACTTAGTGGTTGGTAATGGTTACCATAAAGTTTCAAATTCAATATTCAATTAAGTTTTGCAAAAAGTCAGATCTTTGTTTATGCAACACTGAATTAAAAACTCTTCTTTGTACAATTCGACAAAATTTATCAATGAACTTTATGGACCGATAGATTCATATGAGCAAAATAGTTAACGATATGTTTTGCATTGTGTTATGTTGACTAATATTTTAAGCTTGATTGTTATATTTGCAACTTATCAAACGGATACAAAAAATAAAGTATTCAAATGAAAAAGTAGAACATCGATATATTTGCCAAAGTTTTGCTATATTTTGGTATGTATTTGTTATATTTGCTGACGGCTTATCAAATGCACTTGATAATTTGCCTCACGGAGTTTTTATATTTGGACATCTAAGTATTGATTCAAATGCACAATTTTACTAGAATTTATTATGTAGTAATTAAAAAGCTTCTACTTCAAAGTGAATACAGCGTCTAAATTTTGATCTAACATCGAAACTTAATCATGAAATCTCTTATAATTTTGGATCAAGATCTTGATTTCAAAGTATAAAAGCTTTGAAAGGTAGCATTGATAAAATTAAGTTGAACATTTAAATTAAATAAGAGTGAAGAAAAAAGTTTAAAACTAAAAGAATATATAAAGATATTGAATTGAAGGAGTCAGAAGTGATACTCTTCTCTACGTGGAATAAATAATCATAATGTTTGTCAATCAAGAAGGCATTGGTGAGTAATATATAAAGGATTGGAAGCATACCTAGTAATGCAATGCAAACTCAACAACAATTTAGTGTTGTGTGTTAGAAGAAAATAGCTATCCGGCAAGAAGTGCCCATTGCCGGAAGATGGGGACTATGAAACCTTTGAGGCATTGGCCTCAGTTACTCTCAGCGGTGGCAATGTGCCTCATTACTGCCTCCGTCGTTGCTGCTCAATTCAATGATGCTTTGCTACCTATCAAAAAACCTGAACTCGGTTTTGATTTACCGAAGCATCAACATCACTCAAACTTTCCTCCAAAGTATCATCACCACACACCTCCCTCGCCGGTAAAATATCACCACCACAAGCCACCTCCACCAAAATACAAGCATCAGAAGTCTCCGCCGCCATCATATGTTTATAAGTCTCCACCACCGCCTTCTCCTTACATTTATAAATCGCCACCACCACCTCCTTACATCTATAAATCGCCGCCACCACCACCTCCTTACGTCTACAAGTCCCCACCACCACCCCCTCCCTACGTCTATAGCTCTCCTCCACCACCATCTCCATCGCCACCGCCTCCTTACGTCTATAGCTCTCCTCCACCACCATTTCCATCCCCACCCCCTCCTTACGTCTATAGCTCTCCTCCACCACCATCTCCATCCCCACCCCCTCCTTACGTCTATAGCTCTCCTCCACCACCATCTCCTTCCCCACCCCCTCCTTACGTCTATAACTCTCCTCCACCACCATCTCCTTCGCCACCTCCTCCATATGTCTATAGCTCTCCTCCACCACCATCCCCCTTCACCTCCCCACCTTAGTCTACAAGTCTCCTCCTCCACCATCTCCATCACCACCCCCACCTTATGTCTATAAATCTCCTCCACCACCGTCTCCATCTCCACCACCTCCTTACGTCTACAAGTCTCCCCCACCACCATCTCCATCACCACCACCTCCATATGTTTAACAAATCACCTCCTCCACCGTCCCCCTCTCACACCACCTCCTTATGTCTATAAATCACCACCACCTCCATCACATCACCACTCCCACCTTATGTTATAAGTCACCTCCACCACCATCTCCCTCTCCACCGCCACCTTACGTGTACAAGTCTCCTCCACCACCTCCTTACATTATAAAGTCTCCCCACCCCCATCTCCATCTCCACCACCTCCTTACATTTATAAGTCTCCACCACCACCATCTCCATCCCCACCACCCCCCTACATTTATAAGTCTCCACCACCTCCTTCACCATCACCACCTCCACCTTATGTTTACAAGTCTCCCCCGCCACCATCTCCATCACCACCACCTCCCTATGTTTACAAATCACCCTCCTCCACCATCCCCTCTCCACCACCTCCCTATGTCTATAAATCACCACCACCTCCATCACCATCACCACCTCCTCCTTATGTCTATAAGTCACCTCCACCACCATCTCCCTCTCCACCGCCACCTTACGTGTACAAGTCTCCTCCACCACCATCTCCATCACCACCACCTCCTTACATTTACAAGTTCCCCACCCCCATCTCCATCTCCCCCACTCCTTACATTTATAAGTCTCCACCACCACCACTCTCCATCCCCACCACCCCCTACATTTATAAGTCTCCACCACCTCCTTCACCATCACCACCTCCACCATTATGTTTACAAGT
>CM046887.1:976251-1058853 GCA_025688845.1 Cucumis hystrix
CTCCCTCTCCACCGCCACCTTACGTGTACAAGTCTCCTCCACCACCATCTCCATCACCACCACCTCCTTACATTTACAAGTCTCCCCCACCCCCATCTCCATCTCCACCACCCCCCTATGTTTACAAATCACCTCCTCCACCATCCCCCTCTCCACCACCTCCCTATGTCTATAAATCACCACCACCACCATCCCCGTTTCCTCCTCCTCCTTATATCTATAAATCGCCACCTCCACCATCTCCATCACCACCTCCGCCGTATATTTACAAATCTCCACCTCCACCATCCCCATCACCTCCTCCACCTTATTATTATAAGTCACCTCCACCCCCCTCCCCATCACCACCACCTCCTTACTATTACAAGTCCCCTCACCCTCCATTGAAATCTCCACCACCTACTTATTACTACAAATCACCCCCTCCACCGTACAAGCATAACCCATACTAGTTCATCCCCCCTAAGTCCACTAAGTGATGGAATTTAAATTATATTAAATTACACGAATAACATTAGCCAACTTCCCATGCATAAGGTGAAGTTCGAGTTGATCAAGTTATTTCATGATTTGCTTGTCACTAGATCCCTTTTGAGCAAATCATTCCGAAAAGAGTTGTATTACCTTTTGGCATCCAAGATCCGGATGCTAAAGATTTGATTTCTATCGATTGTTGTAAAATTTACGAAAATGATGCATTTAATGTTCAAGTTATGAAATAGATTTGTAATCTTTCTCTCATCAATCCAAATCCAAAGGCTAAACTTACCGTTGGTTTTGCTGGTGAGTTTGAAGCAAATTCAGTTCAACAAAAGTGTGCTAAATAAAGAAAATTATTTGTTTTTTAAAAAACAACATTTGAAAGAAGGAGAAACAACTTTATATTTATATACAGTCAAGAAAAGTGTTGATAAAAATTGAATATATTCTAAACCTATTCTTTTGAGTTTCATGGTATCTTGTTGGAAGACTGGTTATAAAACTTTTACAATATAATTTCTATTGAAAAAAGACAACCAAAAGTATGTGAAAAATTCTAGTCTAGAAAGAAAAAACCACGATAGAAACCAATTTTATTATTTTCTAAAAATCAAAAGAATACAATGGGAAGAATATATATATATAGGCTACGATGAGCCCTAACAAATAAAGGAAATAAAATTAGGATATAATAAATTACAAAAATTCCCTCGGACTAGAAACACTCAACCAGTCCCTCATTTCCAACAATTTCCAATTATCTTCATCATACCTTAATTGTTGAAGTGTTTAAGTCCTAACCTATCCACTTAAACAATCTAATAGTTCTATGATATTCTATGACATTTTCATTCTAACGTTCAAATCATCAAAGACATGATTAAGGATTCTTTCAAAGTATATATGTTTATCCTCAATAAGATAACGTCATGAATGCAATTTTTCACGTGAAAACTTGTTGAAAAAAATTATCTCAAAATGCTCGATATAATTCTTTTGGCCATTCAGATAATCTTCTACTTAAAATCAAATGTATTTTAATAGAAAGTTTGAATTTATATATATATAAAGTTAAGATGCAATTTTGGCCTTGGAATAACATTTGGCTTTCCTTTTTTAGGTTCCTAATGTCAGTGCCATTTATGTTTCATCTATGAAATAAATTGTTCACTAGTACAACAAATTCACGTGCTGTGTTATTTGGAAGATTTATATCATAGGCTAAGGGTATTTTTCTAACCAGAGATCAGAAGGGCTTGATGTTGTAACAAATTTTCTTTTTTCTGGAAATTTTAATTTGAAAGAAGATTAAGAGTTAAAATTAGCCAAAACAAGCTTAGCTCAGTGGTAATTGGCATGACTTTCCATCCCAGAGATGAGAGGTTCCAATGTCTCATCCCTAATTGTTGTACTGAAAAGAGAGAGAGAGTGATAAAACTAATAATTTATTGAAGTTGACCCCGGAGAAACCAATAATTACCCCTGCTTATAAAACTTCTCAAAGGAGTTTTGTTTTGAATTGGTAACGTCTAATACATAATGATCAGAGATTGGACCTAATGTTCATATTTGGTTCGATATAGCATCTGCAGACGGATAGATTGTCAATCCTGAACTAAAAATCATTAATCCTTTGTTCATCTAATAGGAGGTCCTTGAAATAAATAAACAAAGATGACAAAGAGGATTGAATTTTTACAGTTGGGATCATACTGGCTGGAGTTAAAGTGGTGCCCTGCCCCAATGTAACATTTAAGAGAGTAATGATAAATGACAAAAATTAAGATGGGATTGATCTCGTTGAAATTTGATACATTTTTGTCACTACAAAAGTAGAGATTGTTTATTTGTAAGAGTAGAACGAGAACGAGGATCTGAAAAGAAGCTAAGGGAGGAATCTTCTAGTGATTAAGACCTTTTCAGACCCAAAACAGTGAGGACTAACTGAAAATAGTTAAAATTATAAGCATGTCTAAGCAGCTGAAGCTTGTGATTGTTCCAGGGCGGATATCTGAACCAGAAGTCGATCAATAAGCTCCTTTTCACAATTGCCTTTTCATGACTAAAGGTGTCGAATGAGAATTTTCCATGGTATCTGCCAATCCCACTTTCACCAACCCCTCCAAACGGGAGTGTATCCACTGCATACTGAATTGACAACAAACATGACAATAAGCCTTTTTGAAGCAGCAGCAGCAGTAGGCTAGCAGCAGCTTAAAATGTAAGTCATTTTCTCCAAATGAGACTATGGCCTCAAGTTAACTTGAGGTCAACCTTAAAAATTTTCTATTGGTTTGTTAATTTTAATCCATTCATTTTCTACACCTAATCCTACCTGCTTGTAAAAAAATTTAAGCTTCTAAGCATATTACGGAATACATACTTTTGCAAACCAAATACACATATCGAAGTAAATGCAAGTTTTTTAAAAGGGTAATGATGCTACATAATCTAGATAGAAACCATATTACTTCAGATTCAAATTACTATTTAAGCTCAGACTTGACTAAATGGTTGTGTTACAATGGAAATGGGATTTGAAAAAATTAAAGGGAAAGTGATGAAGTGCGAACCTGAATAATTGCATCATTAAATGTCAAGCTGCCGGAAGTAGTTTCTGAGACGAGTCTTCTTTGGAAAGCTTTGTCTTTTGTGAAGGCATAAATGGCAAGAGGCTTAGGCCTTGAATTGATGAAATCTATACTGTCTTCAATCTTGTCCAGCTACCAAGAAAGAAAGTGAAGAATGAATACATGATCCATCCACTTTTTGTAATCGACCAAAATGAAGGCACATAAGTACGTAGCTATAAATGAGGAAGGTAAAACTCACTTCAATTATTGGAAGGATTGGTCCAAATATTTCTTCTCTCATAATTTCTGCATCGATTGGTGGGTTCAACAGAATAGTCGGCTCAACAAACCTGCATAAAGATTGACGTTCAATATAGTTTTTTTTTTTTTTTTTTCTTTTTTCTTTTGGGGGGGTGACATTATTCATTCCAAAATGTCTATGCTCATTTTCAACTTCTAAATTATAAACAGTTTATTAGTTATATAAATTTAGTTAAAATAAATAACTTATGTTTCTGATTTTTATTTTTAAAATAAAGTTTATACATTTGGCCCATTTGGTACTCATATAGCTTTTTGACTTTGGTTTTATGAAAATTAATTCTCCAAACTTTATTACTCTAGGTTCATCCCACATTTCTATGCTATGTTGTCTAAAAAAAAGTAGTTTTTGGGACTGGTTTTCGTTTTTATATTTTTAATAAGAATCTAGATGTTTCTTCAAATAAAGTAAAAAACAATGGTAAAGAAATTGGGACAAAAAACCAAAATGGTTACTAGATGGAGCTTAAAAAATCACTGCATTTTCCACCATTTATTTCATCTTAATCCATATGAAAAAGATATTTCTAAAAAAGATAAAAATATGATCAGATGGGACTTTGAAGTTGTTTTCAAGAAGTAAAACTCTAAAACAACAAAACTTTCCATCTTTGTAGTTCATAAATTATATCTCAAACGTCAGAAAACCAAAAGTTCCAAATACAAACCTTCAATTTTGTAATTTCAAAGAATAAACTGCGAAAAAAGATATAAGAATCTTGTGTAAAATTTCAATTTTCAAAAAATAGGTAATCACCAGCTATAAGAACTATATCATCTTCGTTTTGCTAAACTATAACAAGTTAATTTACTGTTCCCCAGAAAAAAAGTTGATTAAACTCGACTCCAGAGTAAGGAAAAGGATGGAATTAAATAATATGTACGTCACATTTCCGTTTAATCACTTACAATTTTTCCTCGTCCATGGATCCTCCATAGATGATTGTAGCTTGGACAGCAGGTTCATCCACCATATTCTTCAATCTCAAAAAATTTTGTTTGTTTACGATTCTCGCCATGGTTTTCGCTTGGTTCGAACCTTTATCGAAGAATTTCTTGATGTACTTCTTCAGCAATTCGACCTATAAATTAGAATGAAGATTATGCCATCTCCAACACATGATTCATGAAAATTATAAGGGAAAGATGGAGCGATTAATCAGAGAAATGGTACCAAGGTGGATATAAATTTGTGTTCAACAAGGACATAATCGATTGCTACGCAAGCTTGACCGGCGCAGGCTCCAAATTTTCCGATGACGATCCGTTGAGCAGTAGACTTGCAAGTCAAAATCAAATTATTTCCAATTCAACTTTTCGCCATTTTTTAAATTTTGAAAATAAATTAAATTCAAAATTAACGTAAAAGAAAAAGACAAATAAAAAAAAAATAGAAAAAATTTACAAACTATTTACACTCGAACAAAACGGTAAAAAACAAAATTTATTAAACTACAAATATCATATTCTATTGATGATAAATTGATAGACATTTTTAGATTTCTTGGCTTTTGAGTGTCTATAGAATCTAAAATTTTGATGTATTTTATAAATATTTGGTTCATTATACTATATTTTAAAATAAAAAAAAAACTATCAATTCACAATCGTATAGACTATGATAATATAACATGAACATGTTTTCATATTTTTCTTATTTGGATTAGAATGGACCATTCCTATATGTATTAATCTATTATAAACTATATTATTTTTGTTGGTGTTCTTATTACTCTTTGAGTTTAATTCAAGATGGTTGATTTGAACTTCTAACATCGAGATTAACACAGTAGTTTGATAATATAATTGAACAGTAATGTGATCAACTTTCAGTATGTTTGGTTGGCAATAAAAATCCATAGTCTAGTTAGTAATTACTACGGGTGAGAGTAAGTAATTTTTTAATTTATTTATAAAATATAGTATTTGAGTGATTAATATCGAAACTTAGGTTGTTTGAAGTACATAATTATGATTTAAGGGAATGGCAATGTGAGAGACCAAAGTAGTTCCTAACACACCTCAACCACATCCACACATTTTACCTCTCTATTCTCTATTCTCTATTCCTTCTCTTTCTACCCTTCTTCAATTTATTGCTCTTCTCCATGTGCCATATAAAATATTATCAATTCTCATAAACTTACCTATAAAAAAAAAATACTCACACGTTTTAATTTTAATTTAGAAGAATCGTCAAACATAACAAATTCGATAAAATATTTATAACATATAGCAAAATATCAAATTATATCATTGATAGATACTGATATCATTCTATTAGTGACATTGATAGACAGTGATAGGAGTCTATCAGTTTGTATCAGTGATATAATTCATAATTTTGTTATAGTCTGTAAATATTTTATTTTATTTTACAATTTTAAAAAACGTTCCTTTAATTTATTTAAATTAAACTCCAAATCTTGCTCAAAACTTTAGTTTAATTGATATTCAATTTAACCATTGAATAACCCTTTTAAAACTCATCAATTTTGGATATCTTTTTGTAGTGAAATTTCAAATGAAATCTTATCTAATAATTAAATTCTCAAAACATTGTTACAAATCAAACTCTTAGCATCTCATAATGTGTGTACAACCAACTCTAAAAACAATATATAAAAAGTGTATAATTTTTTTTTTTTAAAAATGATTGTTTTTAAATATATCAAAATGAGCCAAATTATTTACAAGTACAATATCATTTCGATACTCATCTATCAACATCTACTTTTATCTATCACCGACAATTTGACTATCGAATTGACAGTACGAATCTTCTAGGATATGGATTTGATTTTTTTTTTTTGATTATATGTTCAAAAGAAAATTATGAAATCTCAAGACTTGTCTTTATCTTAGTAGTTAGTATTCATCAATACAAAGGGAATATGGAAAGGGAAACAAACCTCAATATCCCATGAACATGAAAGTGAGTCAACAATGGCGGGGCATTTACCTCCGAGCTCCAAAGTCACCGGCGTTAGGTGTTTCACGGCGGCCGCCATAACAATCCTCCCCACTCTTTCACTTCCTTCATTTTGTTTGTTTGTTTGTTTACATTCCCAAATCCAAAATCAAAATTTATCTCAACAAATTATGAATCTTTAAGAGAAAAAGAAAAAGAAAACCCCCACCATAATAAATAAATAATAATCCACCAACCAACACATAACAAAAACCATTAATTACTCCTCACCTGTAAAGAAAATCTTCTCCCACCGCAGCTGCAGCAGCCGCTCTCCGGTCGCCGCCCCTCCTTCAACCACTCTCACTGCTTTATCATCAACGTAATCTCCGATCACTTTCGCCAAAAAAGCTGAACTCGCCGGAGCAAACTCCGACGTTTTCAAAAACACACAATTCCCAGCTGCTATTGCCCCTATCAATGGCTCCAACGACAACCCTTCTCCCCCCCCACAATCACAGTTAATTCCTCATCATAACACTAACTTCTCAAGATGAGAAAATCAAAATCAATCAAACTCCCACTCACCAAACGGAAAGTTCCAAGATGAGATCACAAGAACAACCCCCAAAGGCTCCGGAACCACTTCTGCTGAATTCAACACAGCAATCGCCGGCAACTTTGCCTAAACAAAACCGAGACCCACAAGTTTAATTACATGATATTCATAACTAAACTAATAATCGTTTCATAAAAACAACATTACCTTTCTGGGGGACATCCAATGTTTCAAATTTTCCAAAGCAAAGTTGAGGGACATTTGTAGATTACCGATCTAACAAAAAAACTCAAAAGTAATCGACGCATTAAACTAGAGAGAAGAAGAAAGAGGGAAAGAAAAAAGCTATATATTAAAAGGAAAACAAAATCACCTCATCTCTAAAAGCTTCAACATGGTGTTTCCCCAAATCTTGGAAAAGGGCATTGTAAATTTGTTGCTGATTTTGGTTAAGAAATTTGTGTAAACCTTTAAGTTGAGAAAATCTCCATGATGCTTCCTTTGTTTTTCCACTTTTGTAATACTCTCTTGTTTCCTCTAACTTCACCTCCAAATTCTCCATATATCACAACCTTAGCTTTGATGTTATTATTTTGTATATATGCTTCTAAGAAACTTTCAATCTTCTTTCTGTTTGCATCAAACTTTTGTTTCGATTCTCTATTTATACTCATAAAACTCCGCATACTCACTTTTGTTTTGGTTGTTAATAAATATGATTTGACTGTTTGATTAATTTGTAGTTGTATTGAACACTCATATAGTTGAATGAACTTTAATTTATAAAATTGAGTTAGGTTTATATGTATTAAATTGTTTGTTATGTTTTAGTTTTCATGTTTATAATTGAAGAGTTTTCTAGTCCGTAGGGCAGATTAAATGCTCAATTACATCTCAACTAACTCAAAGTTCCAATAAAATGAACTGTTTTAATTTAAATATAAGTGTATATATATTATATTTTTTTTAAAAGTTGGTTAAATTTCATAAAGTTTTTAAATGGAACTTCATTCTATTAGGATGAAATTGAGTGTCAATTTTTATTACAGATGACAAAAATATTTAGAAAAAAAACTACTCATAGCACAACTTTTTTTGCATATTGCGAATATGAAAAAATTAGTGATACGACTATCAAGCAGTAATTATAGAATTATCAGAGGGTCATCACTTTTAAATTTGCTACTTTTAATAATTTTGTTTGCTATCATACATTCAAACTTAGAAAATGTTGTGACATAAGCTTTGTTATCATAATTTTTTTGCTATTTTTGCAAAAGTCCCCTTTATTAACTTAACTTTTTTTATAATGTATAAAATAAATTTTATTTTTGATAAATTGATCTCAATTTAGGGATAGTTGCAAATATAATAATTTATTTTGGTGACAAAAACATTTAGAAAAAAATATATATTTCATGACACACTTTTTTTTTTCATATTGCGAATTTGGCAAATATGATAAGTAATTAGTGATATCAGACGGCTATCAGGTGACTATCAGAGTTATCATAGAGTTATCATAGAGCTATCGACTTTTAAATTTGTCACTTTTGCAATTTAGAAAATGTATATTATTATAAATTCTTTTTGCTATTTTTGCAAGCACCCCTAAGTATATAACAACATTTTAAAAAATTTGCAAATATAGTAAAATCTATCAAAGTCTATTACTGATAGACTATATTGTAAATATTGGTTATCACTTATAGATCATAAGAGTCTATCAGCGAATCAAAGTTTATCACTTATATATTTTGTTATATTTGCAGTTTTTATAAAATATTGCTATACACTTAATTATTTAATTCATAAAATTGCCACCAATTATAATTACTCCTCAATTTACTTAGGTGAAAATTTTCATTAAATCTCAATATTATTTTTCACAACAGGAACTAGATCTCTATAATTTGCAAAATTCTAACAAATAGTATTTCTTTACTAGTAGTATATAGTAATTAAGTATATAGTAATTAGATTCAAAGAAATTACAAATAACAAAATTTTTCAAAGTATATCATTCATAGCCCATAAAATTTTTCTTATATTTACGATTAATTTTTTTTAAATATTGTACTGAATTATTATCTCTAAAATTGGTACCCGTTATTACAATAATAACTCTTTTATCAACCGATTGTGTGGGTAAATAATTTTGCATTTAGAAAAGGGGAAATTATGGGTTAAATCATATAATAATTTGATGTAGATGAAATTTAGGGCATAAATTTTTTAATATTAGGGCAAACAATGAAATGGACAAATTGGTATAACATTGCACTATACACCTCTCCTTTTAACGGTGGTTGCATTATTGGAAAGACAAATCCCAACAATACCAAGTTGGGAATAATAGATGTTATTCAATACATAACATTAATGCATTGTTTCTTCTCACTTATTTAGGGTTTTTTTTTTCTTTTAAAAAAGATACCCATTAATACCTCAAAATTTTGGAGGTTGTAACAATAGCAACTTATCCATCAATACGCTTAATTATATTTCATTTTCTATCTAACCATTCTATTTATACATAAAAAAAAATGGGGGAAAAGCCAAGGCAAGAAAACAAGTAGTGGTGTCAAAAGTGAGTATTGAGCATCGAGACCACCGTATGTGCTTCTCAGGGTTGTTTCGACAACTTAACCATATATATAGTCCAAGTTTGTCGTAACAAACCCTATGAGCACATACGATGGTCTCATCATATGGTCAAATATTTATTAATATATAGGAAAATTACATCATATTACAAAAACATTAAAAAGAAACAGTTCATAACACCTCTTTTTTGCATATTGAGAATATGACAAATATGACAAGTAATTAATGATATCAAACGGTTATTAGACTGTTATCAAGTTATCAAAGGACTATCAGAGAGTTATTGACTTTTAAATTTGTGACATGAGTCCTATTATCATAAAAAACAAGCATCTCCAACAAATAAATAAATAAATATATATATATATATAAGAACCAAATTTAAAAAATTTAAAGTTGGCACAAAATTCATTTGGACTGGAAAATTCAATAAGAGATAAAGAGTCCAAGTACGGAAAAGAAGAAGAGCATGGCCTTCAATAATTTAGCATAGTTGTTACTATTCTAAAGTACGGCCTCAAAATCTTTAATGTTTTATCTATTATTATTTTTAGGTTCGTATATGGTTTAGTCATATATTTCAAAATTTATGGAAAGTTAAGTTGGTTATTATGAAAAAAAATGGAGTTAAAAATTGAAAGCGTAATAGCAAAGGAAAAAGAGATGAATAATGAAAATAATAAATACGAAATAATGGTTTTACATAGTATTTACTAAGTTTAATTTAGGTTATAAAATACCCTTATATTTTCAAAACGTCGAATATTATCTTTATGTTTTCATTATTAGATAAAATCTCCCAAAGTTAGATAAATAATAATCATAATTTTCATGCAAAGAAATATAATATCTATATATTTTCAAAACCTATAAGTTAAAAATCTAATAGACAACCAAAAGTATTTTTAAAAAGATATAGAGACGGAAATTAGACATTTAAAACAAAAACTAAAACTAAACAAATTGCAAAGTATTTTTTAGGACGACAATGGAAGTTTGGGAGATTTAAACCTTCCATCTCTAAAACGAAAGGTCATACTAATTACCATTGAATTAAATTCGCTTTGGTACATCGATTTTAACGTTTTAACGTGTAGAGACGAAAATAATCTATTAACTTTATTTTTACTAGCAATTATTAAATTGCATCTATTTCCATACAACAAATAGAAAAATAACAACTCGCATATTTTCTTTAAAAAAATAAAATCTCTTGTCACATGATTAAATTTGAGATGCATCTCAACCAACACACGAACATTTTTCAATTTTATTACACAAATTTATGAAAAAAATTCTAGTGATATCGTCATACATATTACATATTTGTAAGTTGTTTTAACAATTTTAAAATTATTATTCAAAATAAATTTTGATAAAAATTAAAGGAAAATTTTCAAAAATAGCAAATTTTACAAAATATTTACAACCTATAACAAATTCTATCAATTATAGTCATTGATATGCTATAGTGATAGAAGACTATCACTGATAGAATCCAAAAATTTGTTATAGCTTGTAAATATTTTAATTTATTTTGTTATTTTTAAAAATGCTCCAAAATTAAATTTATATTTTAAAATATTAAACTAATATTAACATTCATTTTAAATAATTAAAAACATGTTTATAAAAGAATTTTAATTATTTCTAAATCACTTTCCTTAAATTGAGCGGAAAAAAAATTAGGTTGAATTAGTTGATAGGTTTACTTACCATTACGTTTCAATTATTTATTCTCCAACCCGAGATCGGGATTACCTAACCCAAATTGTAAGAGTTGGGTTGGTTTAATTTTTAATTTGGACTGTGTTGAATTTTTTTATGTTCTTTTTTCGAATTGACCCAACGCAATTCAACCCAAATTTATGATATTATTAAAATATATATTACAACTTATAGATATTATAATAAGACATTTTAAAAAATGTCCCATTATAATATTGTTATGAATTTTTTTAAAAATTTATTATAGATATATTGAATTTTGATATTTAACATTTGAATTTCGTTTGAATTTTATGAAACTTTAGTAGTTAAAATGTGTGATAAAAGATTAAATATTTAAAGTTGATAAATAATATACTTAAAATAAATATATAAATAAATAATCGAGAACTCAACCCAACCCAACCTGAATTTTAAGGGTTAGGTTGTATTGAAAATCTTATTTGAGTTGTCAACTTGACCAATCTAAAAATTTAGTTCGATTCAATCCAACTCATTTACACTCCGTATCGAGGTATTCAACTTTTCTAACTTTAAAATTTTTATATTAGAGAGGAATTGTATATTAAGATGTAAGGCTTAAATATTTGTTAATCCCACGTGGCAATTAAATTAAATGGTTCACATTTATTCAAAATTTTTTGTTCTTTTATTTTATTATTGTTTTTAAAGAAGATGGTTTGAATTTATTGCTATAACAGAGTGATTGGTTTCTCAATAATTAAACGTCAACTAAAAGTTCCCTTAAAAAAAGTTTACTATTTACCTACCAATTATTTTTATTTAAAAAAGAAAATCTAAAATATATATTTGTATTATAAATATAATTATGTAGATATTCATAACCTACAAGATGTTACCAATATTCCTATAACTCTCCCTTTATTCCATGTTGTAACATTCATCCCATTGAATTATATAGTGTAACATATACCATAAGATGTCCTATAAATAGAGGTATGTGGTGTCTTTGTAAGACACACCACAATTGAGTGCAATTGTTCTCTATTTCCTCCATTTCCTATTTCTTCTCTTTGGTTGCTTCATCCTCCTTATTTAGCTTATTTGTTCTTGTTTAACAATTTGTTCTAATATTACTGTTTTACAAATATCAGTTAAATTCATAAAAGAATATCATAAAATCCTCTATTAATTAAAAAGAAATTGTAATTAAGTATTAATTTACAACAAATAAAAATATTCTTTGAAGTAAATGATAGTATAAATTAAGTTATTTGTAAAACCATAGATTAAGAATATGATCAATTTCTTGTAAGAAAGATTTAGACTGAGAATTTTCACAAATATCCTAAATTAGAAATTATTTACTAAAATAGAATTTTGTATAAAATTTGGACAATAATAACCTTTTAATAATTATAAATTATATATTATATTTGTATTAAATTTTAGATTATTTCCTTATTAAAGATACTTTCAATTTATTGTCATATTAATTAATTTATTATATAAGTGTGTCTTATTATTATGGAAATTATTTGAGTATATTTTGTAATGAAATATAATACAAAATATAATCCAATATGGAATATTATTTGAATTAATTTATCATAACCGTGGTCTTTATTTTATCTTCATCACCAAACTCCATTCAATTTCCAATTGCCGCCGTCGACCTTTTATTTTCATAACCTCATCCTTTCAATTTTCCACTGATTTCGTCTCCGGCAATGGTTTATCTTCATTACGTTAACCTTTGATTAATAAACAAACATCTAATTTTCTTCACTTTTTTCTTTATCCTTCAACATCCTTCACATTAACCTTACTATTTTTCATAGATTTCGTTTCCTTCCGGTTAGTATTTGGTCGGACTTTTCTTTATTTCTTTTGTTCTCAGTCGACTTCCGGTTGGTAGGAATTTTCAATTATTTTCAATATTCTCCATATTCTCCATTCCATATATTTCAAGAACACATAAATACACATATATAAAATACACATATTTTATAGTATGCTTTCTGTCACTTCTCTATTCTAAATTGTCATTATTATACTGTATACTACATAATTACAACAGTAATTTACTATATACCCATAAGGTATCATCGTTTTTTGACATGATTTATTAAATATATACCACATATTATTTACAATTATACTAATTTTTTAATATTCCCGCAAAACAGAATAGGTTATATATTTCATTTATTATATATATACCACATCTAACTTTCTATTATTATAGTTATTTAATTTACTAGTATGATGTTATATATATACTACATTATATATCTAATATACTCACATTTGAATCGTCTCGTCGTTCATGCATATGCATTTTGTTTTCAGGCGTTTCAAATACTACATCAGGTTTCGCATGTTTTCGTTCTTCGTATAGTACAATTTGTGTTCCTGTTGGTCTTCTCAAATCGTATTCATCCTCTCCAGGATATACTGTTTGAATTGGTTCAAAATTCATTTGGTTGTGTTCATATATCTCTTCATCCTACGACATATATACATATTATCTATTGTTAAACGACTGTTACCAAATATATAATATACCCTTATAAAATTAAGACACAAAACTCCACAACATACCTCACTATCATCTATCCTTATTGGTTCATCCTTGTTAGATTTCATATGTTTCCTACTTGAGCCCTTACTTCTTTCTCTCCTTCGCACCATTTTCTATTAACTGCATATATAGATGTTTATACAATATATACTCAAATTACAATAAATTGCAGTTTTCATTCCGAACATACCCAATGAACCTAATGGCAAAAAAACATAATTTCATTCGCAGAGTATTCGTTTTTATAACATACATTCTCAATAAACACTAGAATATGTCACAAACAGAAGTACATTTTCGATTTTGGTCCACGAATCGAACATCTAAAATATACCGCTTTCAATCCTTCAGTTTCAAAATATCAAAATGTCACGGCCATCAAAAGTTATTTTATTCAGGCCCGAAATCTAAAAAACCCTAGAATCTACCGCTTTCAATCCTTCAGTTTCATTTTTGTTCATATTTAATCGAATATCTTCAATATACCTAAAATACACAATGTACTAACCTCAAAATTTCTTCACAGTTTCTGTCGAAAAATTAAACAAGTCGCCGACCGTCCAGTTTCTTCTTCTTCAATGCCAAAAGCTCTACAATTTCTCCATTTCGTATTGGTCTTCGGTGCGTATAATGGAGGTAGTTTTTGCATATGGAAAGTAATAAGACCTTTCCTCTACTATCCAAAACGGTCTTACCCACGTTTGACCCTTATTTTTCTTTTTTCTTTTTTATAATTATAAATTTATTAAATAATATACAATAGGCAAAAATAAAATTTGGACAATTTGGGTATTTCATGTAATATCATATACCAATTCAGTCTATATGAGTTAAAGACCCTTCTTGTAATCTATCATAATCCATAATTAATCTTGCATATATATTTCTTATTATCATTTTCTATTGAAAACAAACATGCTTAAAATTATTTTAAATAACAAAATTTTTTAAATTATTTATAAATATAGCAAAATTCTTAGATTCTATCAATGATAAAATCTAAAAATTTTGTCATATATTTGATCAAATTTGTTATTTTTGACAATTCACCATTTAGGTATAATAAACCGCAATTGACCTAAGATAGACTATTATCTTAATCTATAACGGTCATAAAATATGATATTTTAGTTTATTTTGCTATATTTGAAAATAGGCTTGAACACAAGAAATGGGTGTTATGTATATTTGGAGTGAATATTACTAAAATCATAGACTTTAATTCACGAGCTATCTGAGAGATGCTTTTCCAACTTTCTCTATAGATTGTTCAATTATTTTTCTTCAGTTAAAAGATTAATTGGGATCTAAAGTGATAAACCAATCACTTCCATCTATAAAAATGGGTCATTCAATGAAATGGAAAAGAAGAGTGAAGAGGACCACAAAATTATTTGAACAGAAAACTAAGTTGCAAGTTGTAAGCTTATAACAAATATGAACAAAATGAATTAAGTGTAACAAACAACCACCTACCAATTTCGTCACGTTTGCCTCATTGAGATTCCACGTTGAGAAAATAAAAGAAATCTTTTTAATTGAAGTAGGAGACATGAGTTCACAATTGATTTGAATGAAGCCTCGTGTTTACCTCATACAATATCAAAGTTTATTAAATTCAAAAAGAATTCCACGTTGGAAATATAAGAAGACCTAACCGTTTCTATTTGATTTTGAAATGAATTACACTAGTAACAATCTAGGTAGCCCAAGCCCAAAGTTGACATTTGGTCTAAACTTTTTTCAAATAGAAGGAAACTTTACGATCTTTGTAAGATAAAGGAGTTATTTCTCCCATGTTTATCCCAATAGAGGGGCCTACGTCCGACACATAGTTTCACTTCCATTGATGCATTTATAGTTCATTCATTTGCTACTACTTGAGCAGCTTTTCCAATGGCTAAAACTTGAAATAACTACCGTGCAATTACTATTACAAGGCAATTTACATCCATATATCCAAATTGATAAAATTAAAGCTTTTAAAAATAATGGGAAGAAAAATTACCATAGTTGGTTGGTGGACTTCACATATTTGCTCCTCAACGACCACGATTCAATTGTTCGTCCTTCCTGCTTCAGGTTTACACAGCCTAGACAGCGACTTTTCAGCCATCTGATTTATTTCTTCTGGATTTTCTTTCTTTATCTTTCCAATGAACCATTTAAATAAGAGCATAAGTGAGAATGATTCTAAAATGGTTTAAATCACTTTTATCATTTTTAAAACCACTTCAAACACATGCTTTAAATCATTTTAAAATTAGTGGAAGTAAACATTTAAATTGATTTTGTGTTTGGAGTGGTTTTAAACGTAAAGAAAAGTGAACTTAGACACTTCAAAATCACTCCTAAAAGTTGCCTCCAACTCTGAAGTTACTCTTGCAAGGAGGAACAAAGAACTTGTATCTTTACCCATCTACTCACACAGCGAAAGAAACTTCTCTATCTCGTTGTGTTAGCTTAACTTGTGTCTTTGTTGGACCTTTAGCTGTAACCAATAGGAAAAAATAATTTTAGTTACTCAGGTATTTAGGATTATTTTACCCCATCAAGTAATTTTTACCTTCACCCTTCTCCATTTTTCGTCTACTTCGCCAAAGAAGCCGAATTGGTGTTCCAGGAAAACCTGCATCGGCACGCAGTTGCTTCTCCATATACCGCCGATATGTCTCAGGGAAAAGCTTTGCATCATTTACAAAGAAAACAAACGTGGGTGGCCTTATAGCAGCCTGCAGGGGACGAAGTAATATAACACAACTATATTAACGAGATTACTTGATGAATTTAAGTGCCTTAAAGTTCAACCAAAAACGTGCTGCCTTTAAAATGGAAGAAAGTATTGCCATTTGTAGAACAAACAAAACAAATTTTCAAGCTTCATCCTAAACCAAAGTTTGTAGATCGACAACCCAATAAAGGGATTGGCTTTCGTACGAATACCTGCGTGCAGTAGTAAACACGTCCTCTTTTGCCACCCCTGGTCCTTGGAGGTGCCTTAAAAGCTAAGGCTTCCTGTACCACTTGATTTAGTATGGAAGTAGTAAGCCTTCTAGATCTTTCCTTTTCAACTGCACTAGCAGCAGTTATAATCCTGAACCCAACATGAAAAGAATGACCATAAGCGTGATGCAAGAGAAATATCGCTTATATAAATTATATTTCCTTTCAGTGTCTTGTGTGCATGTAGGCACAGTTTGGAAAAAGTCACAAGTATGAATAACATGAGAGTTGTGTTGGAACCTACTTGTCGACACTGTGACCTGCTACCGCCGTAGAGTATACAATAGGTGCCCAATCAAGACAACGTAGCTTCTCCCTAACATCTTGCTCATAATACATTGCCGTCTGCTGGTTTTTATTTGGGATAGTATCCCACTTGTTGACAACTATCAGGCAACCTTTTCCTTCTTTCTCAATTCTTTCGGCTATTTTGCAATCCTACGGCATTCAGGTGTAATATGATGATTGTATAATTAGTAAACAATTAAAGTAGATTTGAAGGAAAAGGCAAAAATGATAAAGAAGTTAATAAATATACAATATCCAGCAAAAACGAGAAGAGCAAATCATTGCTTTTGAACGTAGAATTAACAGAGCCCCAATGGAGCTCTTCGGGGAAAACAAAATGAAGCTTAACAAGGCTATTAACATTTTGTTCAAGAACAGTTTATTAACTCCGGATAATACACAAATTACTAGACATACAATCTAGACACCAGCCTCGCTCTCCCCTCCTGTTTTCTGTCTTAAAGCTAACAAATCCTAATAACCTTCCGTTTGACATTTTCTGAATGTGTCATATATGACTCTCCTACCTCTGCATTAGTGTATAGCAACCCTCTTACAACAAAATTCACCCGTCCTTGCTATCCTTATCTTTCTTCTTCCTAGCTTAAGTACAAAAGCAAATTGGTGGTTTAGAAGTTCTCTGATGATCCAGGTCAGTCCTTACCAACTCACTCTTCTAAAGGTCCTTGCATTCCCTTTTTGCCCTCTTACTAGGCTAGGTCTCCTTAAATGAGTAAAACAAAGAGGAGGAAATCAGAATGTGATTAACAGAGCCTGAATCCAATTCAATACCTCCATAACATATATCTATTATTTCTAAGCATTTTAATATCACATTCCTTGCAACAATTTCAAGCTTAAATTTGAGGTGAAATTAAAATTTAACCACCGATACCATTTAACTTGAACGCAAGAATACAAAATAATGCAATGCTCCACAGTGGTTTCATTTGAATTGAAGTTGTCCTACAGAAGCTTAAAAGAATGAAATGTAAGCATACTCACTGAGAATTGATCATACTATCACAAAATATGTTTCAATAAAGAGCCCCAAGAACTACCTGTTCAGTGATACAAGCCAGGGCTTCAACGACAAGAGCCACTACATCAGAACGACGAATAGCGCGAAATGCTCGATTGACAGAAAGAGACTCAGTCATGCTACCAGACGATGCTACAGCAGCCCTTCTTCTAATTCCAGCAGTGTCAATTAATCGAAATTTCTGTAAGAAAGATCACAATTTAGCATTAGAACCAATCAAGATTAGATTCATGAAAGAACAGGTACTAAAATTGAAACTTCTCAGAGGCACTAAAATTGAAACTTCTCAGAACCAAGAAGTTAAGAATGAGCACTAAAATTAAAGTTTCCCAGTCCAGATGCACCTCCTGATCCCACCTACTTTTTGCTCTTTAGGCTTTTTTATTACGCTCATTGTATATATCTCTTGTACTTTGAGTTTCTATTATTAATAAAGAAGTATGTCTCTGTTTAAAAAAAAAAACCAAAAAGCATACTTTTAAGTTTTTGAGATCACACATACTGGACACATCTTATGCCTGCTTATAAGGAGAAGAGTAGAGTTGCAGCATCTCAAACCTGACCATCTTGTCCTGTAAATTCAGTATCAATAGCATCACGAGTAGTTCCACTGATTGGGCTGACAATCGTTCTGTCCTCTCCGACCAAAGCATTCAAAATACTACTTTTACCAACATTAGGTCGACCAACAATTGCTACAGCTGGAATGTAATCTTCTTCTTCATGAAGATCCTCGGAACTCTGATAGCAACACCATATATTAATGTCAATTCAACAGAACAGGAAAATGTTAAGAAACAGAGATGCAAATGCATGGATCTATCGATGTTGATTGATATTCTGATCAAGAAAATTTTGTTCTTTTGTTATCTCTTTTAGTACAACAATTACCGAAATGATAGATAACACACACGACCTCAATGGAGGGAGTGCATCCCAATTATTGTTGAGTTAAGCTCACTTTGGTAGGAAATTTTGTTTGATACAATAAATATGGATATAGAACCTTTCAGATTTGATAACCTGGACATATACTTCTTATGCTACAGTCTGTCAGTGTCTAAAGCGTTTTAACAGGGACAAAAAATGACAGGTGTTTAAAATAGTTCCAATCTGGATGACATTCTAGTGAGATAAAAGACCAAAAGGTATATTTCAAATAAATAAATAGAAGACCAAAAGATAGCGTGTCAAAGTTGGCAACTGTAGATACTTAAACAAGTGGAAACGCCAAATAAGCAGGAATTTGATCAACCAAAAGGTAAGGTTGATTAGACTACGTCCATATCTACTTGTAAAGACACAAGTTTAAGCATTCAAACCTCACCTCAACTTTTTGTAGTCTGGAACATAAAAGATCAAGAAGCTCTCCAGTCCCAGTTCCAGATAGAGCAGATACGGGAAGAGGTGTAAACCTGCTAGTGGTCAAATGATCAAAGCCAATTCTATTAGACTTTGTGGGGTCCGGGAGTGCAAAGTGTAAACTTGACAGGTAGTCTTCTACCAGAAAACTCTCAAGTTCAACCATGTCCTCACACTCCTAAAAATTCTAACTTAAGTAGAATTTTAATTCGATAATATTCTCAATGATATATGGTACTAAATGGCAAGAGTATGAGTTGAAGCCGAAGGAATATGGACATTGTTAACTTTTGAACTGCATACAGCATATAAAAATTAAATTAAAAGGAAAATCACCAATAACAACATACCCCAAAGACCAAAACTCTGATGCCTGCATCATTCCTTTACGTGGAGACTCACATTTGTTAACTGCAAGAATTGTAAATTTATCTGAGTAGTTTCTACGGAGCCAATCAGCAATCTCTTCATCAGCTGCAGTTAGACCTGCCTGGTAGGAGTATCTTTGTTCTTAATCAGACTGCTAGTAGTATTTAGCAACAGAAAATGAAATCACATAATGGAAATGAAGAGGAAGTAAATCTATCCGTATCTTTTTTTCAGATTTGAACACATACACATCATTGATGACATAAAACAAAAACTTCATGCTTTAACTTGATAAGTATCCAATATTGCTATAGAAGAGACAATGCCACTTTTATTAGAGAGCAAAAAAAAAAAAAAAAAAAAAAAAGAGATTATGTGCAAGTATCCTTTGTCCAAAAGAATTTCTAATTGAATTTTGACAAAATATCTTATGCTCCAACATATTGAATAATAAAGCTTGGAGAATAAACATAAAGGAGGTACACTTGTATAATCATAAATTGGGACTACCTGACCATCCACAAGAAATATGACAACAGATGCTTCTTCCACAGCTGCTGTGGCTTGCCTCTCGATCATTGATGGCATCCTTGCAACAGCTGCTTCCCTGGAAGCAAGGGGAATGCCATCCATGCCTATGGTTGTCGAGATAGCCAATTCCTCCATAACATCATTTTGTGCTTTCGAGACAGAAAGAACCCCTCCTGTATCCACAACCATAAATTCATTGTCCCCCCAAAAGGATCTACCATATAACCGATCCCTAGTAACGCCAGGTTCATCCACAACAATAGCCCTGTTCCCCTAGGGTATCAATAGAAAGGCTAATTTAGAAGGAACAACATTGTCTGGGTAATAGTAGTACTGGAAGCTTTAAATCTCATTTCCAGGGAACTGAATAGTACAAAGGGCAATTGGACTATCAAGAAACAAGATTATTACCCCAACAAGTCTATTAAACATTGCAGATTTACCAACATTTGGCCTTCCAACAATTGCCACTCTTGGAAGAAGATGGTCTGGGATCTGAAAATAAGATTATATGAATAGGAGAAAGAACATGTACATAGTGGCATAGGAAATAAGCCCACCATTGAATAAGTTAGTTCCATTCTCCCGTCTTTTGCAATAACAGAGCCTCCCAATAAATTTGCACAAGGATTGTTACAAGAATACAAAATACAAAAAATAAATAGAATTGCATACTTAATAAATTTCCAGAATGTCCTAATACAAGCAAAGGGCATGGTCATTGATAAGGTAATGAAATTGGCAACTAACAGGTTACAACCATTCAATGAATTTTAGCATTTAAATTTGTTATAAACCCATCTCAATTACAATCACAAATAATCTCCAAATCCTCAATCGAACTATGGTTTTTTCCCCTTCAAATTATAATCATATTTTAACTGAAATTTACTTGAGAATTTTGCTATAAGGTAACTTAGGCCATGTTTGGTTTTTTGAATTTTGAAAATTGCTTATAAAGACTACTTCCACCTATGAGTTTTTTTCCTATGTTATCAAAACTTCTAAAATAATAGCTTTTAAAAACTTGTTTTTGTGATTGAAATTTGACTAATAATTAAAAGATTTCCTCAAAAAAGATGAGCCCGATTCTAAAGAAATTGTGAGAAAATAAGCATAATTTCCTTTTTAACAAAAAAAAACAAATGGAGGCCATATTTTTGTTTTAATTATTAGTCAGTTAGTTAAAGTAGTTCTATAATTCAAACAATTGCACGCATAAACATACAATGATATCAGCATAACATAGGCCCCGATGAACTGAAGATCGATATTAACAACTAGAAACTTACAACATTTCTGGGTGTAGTCTTACGCTTCTTTTTCTTCCGACCAGTTTCTGATTGATCACTTAATTCATCATCTAAGAGGACCAGAAAAATGAACGGAGTTAGCAATAATCACATATATCACATGCAACATATTGAAACATGACCAATAGGACAACTGGAAAAGCTATGGATCTAGGAGGAGATACTTCCACACTATAATTACGGAATTTAGGTAATCCGACCATAACCTATACCAAATTGACAGTCTGCCTTACAAATGAATTAGCAAATTTCTCGTTTACGATTACAGACATGTAACTCATGCAAGAGAAAAAAAAATGACAGTGAGAATACTTGAACACCCACCAATTCTTAGTTCGCGAGATAAAGAGCTAGAATACTCTCGAAGAACGTCTTTAGCTTCTTCTTCAAAAGCCTCGACATCAATGGTGTAATCCTCATCGTCAAACTCGTCATCGAACTCTCCCGGATCCTCTCCTTCAGCATCTACATTATTTTCAGGGAATCCAGCATCGCCAGTAACCGCAGTGCATTCACAAAGCGTTCGAAATGAGAGCGAGGAAGATTTGTAGCAACCGAATAAGTTCGACGAGGAAAGTGAAGAAGATGGAAGAGGGAAAAAGGAAGAAATTGAAGGAGTGGAAGCATATGAAGAAGGCCTAGAGAGAGATTTAGATGGAGTGAAAGAGAAGAGAGTTGAAGTGTACCAGAGCTTCAAAGCTGCCATGGCCGGAGCTCCGGACTGGCGCCGTGAACACGAAGTTGGGAAGAAGAACGTTTGGTGGTTTATAGCAAAACTGAAAGGTTTATCTTTATCCGCTGGCCGTAGCAATGGGTTTTAGTGCAATTTTAAAATTTGACCTTAGTTTTACTTTGGAATTTTAGATCCATTTTTAATTAATTAGTTTTTTAGGACACTCTGAATTTTGATAGGTAACGTAAAATTATCGAGAAATTAACAAAAATGAACCTTTTTAATTTTATGTTTAGAAAATTGGACCATTTTTTAGAAGTTTTATTTTTTTAGACCCGTTGATATTGAAAGCAGGGGAAGCCAACAAAGCTTAAAAAACGTATAGTGTCGATACAACGGTAATCTAAAAAGTAAACCTCATTTGTTGTTTACATGTTACATCCGTCAATGGAATCTCATTATGATTACACCAATCATGATTTTAGGATAGCACTCTAATTTTAAAAGATACTTCTAAAATATCTGCAGCAACTTCTTCTTAAGACTTCCAAGCCATTTCATTGAGGATGTGGCCATTGCTTCATCTGGAGATACTTCTCTTATTTGCTCAACCACAGTGGCTTCTTCATTCCTTAACTCGTCTTGTATTTTTGTATCGTCTTTGGCTTTAGATTCTTTCGTACCACTCTCTGGTTTCACTTTTATCTTTATTGGTTTGCCAAGTTTCGATTTATCTTCCATTTTTGCATTTTCAATAGCCTTTTGACATACAGGAAACCCTTGGTCATCCCATGATTCCAAAATCACACCTGACCCAATGCAGCTCCTTCCCTTGTAAAAGGCTGCAAACTGGCCTGCTGCGAGGCCTTGGTCGTCTTCGCTTAGGTGGACAACTGCAACGTCTTCATGTCCATCCTCATTGTGTTCCATTGTCAAATTGCAACTATAGAAACTCGGGCCGTGTCGGACCTAGAAATTGAATTGTATAAAATTATGAAACAATGAAGTCGAAATGACATGATGAGAACTAGAGTCCAATAACACAATCTCAAAGCAAATGGGCGGAATATAACGGACATAGCCTCCCCATAACATTTCTAGATCATCTACTTAATCTTACTACATTTTCCCTTCTCAAAGAGAAAGGCCACAGTCCCCTAACAGATAGAATTGAATTCTAAACTTAAATCCTTTGTTTGAAAGAAAAACAGATGATGTCGAGATGCTTGTTCTATTAAATAATCATGGAAGATTTTTTTTTTCATGTAATAGTCAACATTTCCGGATTATCAATATTACCAAGCATGCTTGTCAAACTTCCAACACAAACTAGCAGGAATAAACTGATGGGTTCTCCGGAAACGTTTGTAAAAAAGTTTAAGAAAAATTTCTTTTATGTTAAATCGTTACGGCCAGGCCAACTTGAAGTAGTGAAACTAACAAGAAATATGGGAGATGGAAGCTGAAACTATACCTTACATTGAAGCCCAGTAAATTGGTCTGGAGGCAAACCACTAAGCCATTTTAGAGATCCAACACGAAACACCCGCCTCCTTTTGTCAAATGAGAAATAGTTCCTCGACACAAATACTACATTGTTCTTTATATCTTTTTCCACGACATACCTGCATTAGATGAAGGCAAAAAAGCTGAAATCGTCATTGTAATATAGCTCAGCAAGAGACGTGAGTAAAGAATGTGTGCTTGTGAAGCACCAGATTGGAAATAATCTCAATGTAATCACGTCACTAAAACCTAAACTGGCACATCGGAATGCTCAATTCTCTCAGTTGAAGATGTTCTTGAAGTTTTGGTAAAATGGTCATACAACAGCTAGAGATCATCAAATTTATTCTGAAAGAAAAGAAACTGAAAAGGCATACCAAGGTCCTCCAGGAAGTCTTAGACCTTGGCGTTGGCCAATCGTGTAGAACCAAAATCCTCGATGTTTGCCAAGAAAATCTCCTGACTCTGCCTCCAATATCACACCTTCATCCTCCCCAATATGTCTTGCAACAAATTCACTAAATTTTATCTACACATCAAAGAAACAGGTTCTACATGAATTCTACCACAAGATAACTTACAGGACCCATCTTCAGAAACAGGATAAATGAAAATAGTTGGTGTCAGGAAGAATAAGGACATAAAACACTTGCTCAGGGAAAGTATAGCCATCAGGAAATTTCAACAAGTGTTGGCAAATCTTGTACTAAATCCTTTAAGCCAGCCTTTATTACTATAAATAGTTCTAAAAAGTAGTAAAAAATATTCTAAAATATAAAATTGCAACACCAAAATATTAGAAATAGATAAGCATTGAACAAAGAATTTTGAGAAAGGCATTAGCCTCCCGAAAAAAAAAAGACAAACAAAAGAAATGTATGAATCACCACATCCAAAGTACCTTCCCAAGGAAACATATTCCTTGTGAATCCTTTCTGTCTTTGTTTGGTAGGTTGAATTTTGCAGCAAGCTTGCGAACATCATCCTGCAGATGATTGTTGAGGGAATATAAGGCTGAGAGAAGAAAAATATTGCTGAAGTCACAACCCTAGAAAAACATATTAACAAGATAACAAGCACACAAGTATTCCTTTTTCCTTCAGAAAAGATAGAGCAGAAGTTGAAAGAATGTAGCTAGTTGGGATAGGAGTTATCATGATATTAACTAATAAATTGAGGCACTTATATAAGTTTTGCACACGAGAATAGTAAAAACTTAATAGGTTCAAACTGCAATATAACATCCACAAATCACTAAAATGTTATCGACTTCAACTGGCGTGCCAAAGTCTGTAATACAATTTTTAACTTTAATTAAATACATAAATTTCTCAACTGAATGCAACCAATGTTAGCCACTAGGTGTTTATGTCTGTACAAGCTTAGAAGGCCAGTACCAAATCATACAAATTTACAATAGTTGAATTTGAACCTCTCGGAATACACCCTGAAGTCTGAAACATATGAGATACCTAAAAAAAATACGTAACAAATACTACAAATTTAGCTTGAACAAACCTTTGGAATACAACCAAGAGGGAATAAAAGCCGTTTAAGTTGATTCTGTGAGAGATGTGATAGAAAATACGTTTGATCCTTGACCTAAGAACAACAATATTCAAAGTAAAATAAGAAATCTTTATTTTGGAGGAAGAAGGAACAAGGAAGGGATAAATGTGTTTGATGATAAACCTTGAACTAGGTAAGCGATACATAAATCATAAAGCTTATTAATGATGTTGTTTCCTGAAGGATTGCAAAAATATTGGCCGTATAATGCAATATTAGACATATCTATTCCACTGAGTTTATACATGAAACTTCAAGTTAAATTACTAAAGGCATTAGTAACTGCCATGAGTAGTGTAGAATATAGACAAATGTCATGAAAATAGAAAAATAGTGTCCTACCTAAAAGGCCACAAAAAAACCAGCCCACAGAAATCACTCCAACTAAAGAAGGGGGGACCAACTGAGAAGGATATCACCTATGGAATAATTACAAAAGGAGATCGAAATTGAAGCCCAAAGAGACACATGAAATCTAATGAAAGACCAAACCTCACTATGATCCCTTTCCCTACCACAAAATAATAAAGTTAAGCAAGGAATAACTGATACTCCCTATTGGACAGGTTAGATTAAAAGAAAGGTCCATGCAATCGTTCCCAGATACCATGTCCTTGGACAGTTCTAAAACAGAAGGTTTATCCATTTGATCAGCAGATGGGTGAATAACATTCGCATAATGCCCTGAAGCAACATAATCAAACTCCATATTGCTTATTGCATCCATGAATGCTCCTGGAAAAAGCAGGGCTTGCCATATATCAGATTAATATAAAAGAAATCATAAACATAAATAGAAAGCTTGACAATATAACCAAATTTTCATGTCCATCTAATGAACATACCAAACTTTATTCTTGTGTTGCAAAGAACATCGGGGTTTGGGGTACGGCCACACCGATATTCTTCAATTATATAAGAAACCTAAAAGCATGAAATAAACAATATTCAGTCGACATAAATGAGAACGCAATACCAGTTTGTCATGCTAGAAAAAGAATGAATGAGGAAGATGGTCAGCCGGAACAGCTACAAGTAAATTGATTGGATGTACTAATATATCATTAAGATATCCAACAAAGTTATAGGATAAAATTGTAGTTGTAAATGCACTTACCACGTTCCTCCAATATTCCTCTGTCAAATGAACTACTTCCAAAGGTACATCAACCTGAAAACCAATTTACATAACATTTTCAGCTCAAAGATCTCTCTTGAGCACAAACTACAGAAGAAAGACATTACTTGTGGGTATCTTGAATTATATTCAACTTTCCCAACAAATCCTTTATTTCATTTGAAATTCGTTGGAAAAATTAACCTTTGTAAGTCTAGATGGACTTAGAGGCTAAAATAGTAACAAACCTGATCACAAACAGCTTTAGCATACTTCAAATCATCGTCCCATGGACATTCTGACCAAAAATTCTCGAAGTCTTCCTACGAAAACAGAACCCATTAAAGTCCGTTCACACAAAAAGGTTATTACCTTCGAGATGAAATGCCCATTTGATTACTCACAACTGCGCCAGCATTCACTTTACCAGTTACCATAATTTGCAAGAAAACACAAAGAACCATATAACATAACACACCTGGAACCAGATTTTGAGGTAGAAGGCAGTGCAGGAGTGGCCAGCAGCGTGGAGAAGGCGGAGTGCGACGCTACTATCGACGCCGCCGCTGAGAAGAACGGCGACTTTGAGAGGATAAGTAGGCATTGAACATGAGAGGAAAGGGAGGAAGTCGGCATCGGAGAGGGGTTTGGGTGAAGAAGATAGGGAGGTATTATGCACGGCAGAGGAAGCGGAGAATCGGGTGAGGAAGAGACGAGGGTTGTGGCGGCGGAGAAGAGGTCTGAGAATTGAAGGGGAAAGGGGAAGAGAGGTGAAATGGGAAATCGGAACAGAGCACCAAACGGCGGGATTCACTCTCAGTCTCAGCATCATTCAATCCACCGCCGTCGCATCTCCGGACGGAAGACGAACCCAATAAGTTAAAAACATATTGTCCAATTTAATTTCATTACACATTTTCTCAAAATATTGTAATAAATTTTTACTCTTTCCTTCACATTTTTACAATAATCTTGGTTTTTCAAAATATACAAAATATTTACGTATAGCAATTTCAAAAAAGAAAAATTATTTACCTAAGTAATATTTTGGAGTTTTTTAATTCTAGAGTTGGCTAGATTCTTTTATTAAATCTTCGTTTAGATTTGACAAAATTTTTGGTAGACATTGTTTATTGTTCAAAATCGTGTACCAAATATTATACAATCTAGATTTAACAAGATTTTTTGTACACGATCCATTTATCTACTATTCTAGATTGTGTACCAAATACATAATCTTGAACAACCAAATAACAAAAATATATATTTTATATTTGGTACACAGTCTTGAACCACCAAATAACAATTTGAAAAAAATTAGAGAGAAAAAATACAAAGAAAAATTGTAGAATAAAGAAAATGGAAAGGAATGACAAACTTAAAATATTTAAAAAAATGGCCAATTTCAGGAACTTTTTGATTTTGTGATTACATGGGTCATGAATATTTTGGTGATGTGTTATATTTATGAAAATTTCTCTAATATATTTATTGTTTAATCAATTTGAGTTAGTGAATAAATTTAAACCATAAAAATAAAACGACTAAAAGCACGAAATTGATGATCTAACATTATTATATCCAAGTCTTTTTCATTTGTTTAAAAATCTTCTCTTTTCCATATTATAAATTTGTCGGTATCACATGAATATCAAATATGTTATCTTCGGGCTAAATTTTGATATCAAACATTATTATTTAACTAATACAATTGCCCATTCGAAATTTAATATTTTTTTATCTTAAAATAAAAAAGAATTGATAAATTAATAAATTTGAATTTTTGAGATTTTGACGTAAGAAAATATATCTACTATATATATGTTGGTGTGGTGCTTTAATTAAGCAATTAAGTTTTACAAAGTTTTAAATATTATTATTTTTTTAAAGTATGACATCGACCGTTTTTGTTCACAAAAAATTAAACACCAAATAGTTATCAAACTCGTGATTTTTAAAAACATGTTTCGTTTTTAGAATCTACCTCCATCAAGAGAAAGATGCAAATGATTGTAAAAAAAGAAAAAAAATTAGTTCGATGATCTTAAAAGATATCATAAATAGAAAATAAAATAATTAAAAAAAACCTGAAATTTTATATTTTAATCTGTAAAACTTTTCCAACTCTTTTGTAGCAATTCAAAGGCACCACACCTCAAAAACTGATTACACTTCACCAAATGGTACTCTATATTGCTTCAATTGTGAACAACCAAAGACTTATTTGCAATGCTCACCCGTTTATAGTAAATCGATTATTAAATCTTTGACATCATCTCTATCTTTAATAATGTGGTTGCAGCGTTGAATCATTGCTCTATAAAATATGCATTTGTGAATTAGATAAACGTTACCTATGATAACTACTAATAGAAGCTTAGTGGATTTAGCTCTTCCAAATCGAGAAATACAAATTCAGAGATCCTAGAATAAAATTTGTTATCCATCGTAGTTTTTAGTTAACACAACTTGCAAGGAAAATGAAAAAAAACAATTGTGGTACAAAATATATTTACAACTTTTTTTGAATGAAAAGATAAAAGAACACTTTCATGTTTAATTTATCATTAAACATATGCTTGGGGGACTGTTTTCTATATCTTGGATTGATGAAAAAGTGATTTAGGGTATGGTGAAAATTATTATAATATAAACACATACACATGGTTTCATAATATCTCCATTGACTGCTTAGAACAATGGAGGCCTTGATAAAAAGGTACACCATTAAGTAAGTAGTATGAACACAAACACTACTGCACAGAAATTTCTCTACAATTTTTTCTCAAACTTTCTCTTAGTTAACACTATGGACTATGAGTTCAACCTAAACCCTAATTCATCAAGACAGCAGATGATCACTTACTCCGTCGCTAAAAGTCAAGATGTCGACGGATCCGAGCAGTTCCAGTTCAAAAAAGCGAGGCACTGCTGATGAATCTTTACTGGAGCTGGTTGAAGATCGCCATGGCTTAAAGAGACGAAGTTGCGGCAGCAGCTCATCTCCCCTTCCAATTACTGGGTGGGTTTTTGCTTTTCTAATTTCTAATAATTTTTGTTGTGTTTTTTTTGGTTTTATAATTTATCGTTTGAGCTTCATGTCGTTTTATCTTCACTTTTGATAACTAATTTTGTCATTTATAGTTTTTAAAAATTATCTCTCTTTCCTCTTGATTTCTTACCATGATTTGCACATTTCTTTGAGTAAATGGGTTGAGTTGTTTTTAGCCAAACTTCCAAAACAAATTTTTTTTTTTTTAGACAGAGGCATGTATAGTGGGTTAGAAAGTACTAGTACACCAGAATATCTTATATCTAGGGTAACACCATGACATCCTCATTGTATCACACCCTCATTTCTTTGATAAAACAATAAGTACTACATAGTCATGGTCATAGTCATAGATCACCACAAGAGCTAGCAAAAACTAATGGCAAAGGACAGAGAGAGAGAGAGAAGTCCTAATAATAAGCTGCAAAAATGATAATAAAGATCATTACAGAAAAGCATGGCTTTTAGTGTCTGGTGTGTTTAAGCATGCAGTGCTTTAGGATAATGCATGGTTCCATCTCAATAAGCTTAGAAGTTTATTAATTTTCTTGAAAAAACGGATTTCATAGATATTTTGAATCACCTGATCTTATTTTATTTTCTGTAGTTCTGCACATGAAAGTACCAAAGCTAGGAATTTGCTTCAAGAATTATATGATCGTTTCATGGCTGAAAAAGTGCAAGAAGTGAAACTTGAAATAAGGGAGAGGATGCCACATAGCATTAATAACTCTCTAAGGTCAGTGTGCTTTAATTATACCATTTATTTGTTGCCTTATTTATTTGTTGCCTTATTTATTTGTGTTCATTTATTTTGATAATGTTTTCTAACTTATTTATAAATATAACAAATTTTATTTTCTATCCGTACGTAATCCGTAGATCTAGATAGATTGCAAAAATAGACTCAGATAATTAAATGTCTATTTGAGTCGAATTAAAAGTAAAAATTGAATCGAATTAAATCTTCTTTTTTTCTTTACTTATGATGATGCCTCCACTGTTGCACTAAATTTGAAGACTTCTTTTGGTTTTTTATTGCTTTTTTTTTTTTTGTTGGAGTTTTGTCTTTGTAGTTAGATCTTTTTGTACATATATGTTGAAATGTTGAGAGTTCCATACTAGAAAAATCAAAGAAACTCAGACTTCTGGTAAAGTAGATAAGCTACTCTTCATGTTGACAATTCAATTGGTTTTTGTATTGAACCTTGTATTCAACATATCTTGTTTGGATGCATCAACCAATTCCTTTCTTCATATAGTATCTTCAATTTTGCAATATACCTTAGGTCAAATCATCTTTGTTTTTGGCCTATGGGCTCCCCTCTAGCTCACTTTCTACATCTCTCTTTGTTTTTATTTATTTACTTTTGTTTGAGTGCATCAATTCCAATTAAGGATATGATAAAAGTGATAAGAATACGTTAGTCAAGTTGAGATGTGTTGATGCATCTCTTGATACGCCTTCTTATTTAATATCTTAGCTTGTTAAAAACATGTGAACAAAAAATCGTATGAATTTCATATATGTTTTTAATGGATAATCTATTGTTTTATTTTGTGTAGTGGTGAAGAAGAGAGCCGAGCAAGAGCAATAGTCGATGGTTTGGTTGAAGAAAAAAGAGCAGAATGGCTAAGAGAATTTCAACATTTAGTACGTAACCATTTTAATTAACTTAATTACTTATGTTCTCACCATTATTATATTTAATTTGCAATAAAATAAATTAGTAAAAATACATCCAATAATCATATTGATTGCCTTTTCAGTTAAACATTGAATTAGATGGGATTGCAATGCTTCAACTTAACCCTCTTCCACCAACACCAAGGTTAGGTTTTTTAATGACACATACAAATTAACATCGTAGTTTTAGTTTTAATTTTGATTTATGCTGGTATATAATTCGACTACTATGCTTCATTATCATGTGTTAACATCTTGTATGCTCGTTTTTTTTATAGGAATTACAAATTACGTCTTTGCTCTAAGATTATGCGCACCATGTACCACAAAGATGAGATAAAATCTACAGATAATAAGGTATTGAAGATTGAAATTTGTGACGCCTACTCCAACACTGTCATCTCCAACGATCCAATAATATCGTCTGCTATGGTCGAACTCTTCCTCAAAGAAAAAAGGTCTGAAACTCCTATATCAAGTAAAAAAACAATGGAGTTGATCTCTTTTAGTCATCTCCAATTTCGCCTACAACATGGTATTGGCTATGTCGAAGGTCTTTTCGTCAATCCCAGCGGATATTGGAAATCTAATCGTTTTGTTTTGGGTGTCAAAGTTAATGATAAACGGATTTTAGAGAAGATTGGTACGATTGAAGAAGCCAGTTCTGGATTCTTTAGAGTTCTGACTAAACGATCCAAAGGTATATATGATCATATATACCAACTGATATATTATCATTGCATAGAATATTAATTTTTTTTTATTTATATAATTCTAATTAGATAATGAAAAGCATTACCCCCCAAATATGCAAAGTGAAATACGGCGATTATTTTGGGTAAACAAAAAAGGTGAATATCACACAGCCTTTTCTTTAGAAGAACTTAACATCAGAACCGTGGGAGATTTCTTGAGGAAATATCATCAAATGAGTTCTCCAACTTTGGAAGAGGTAATTAATACAAACCCTTTACAAAAGACATTATTTAAATGTATCAAAATAGTTATCTTCTTTATAAATTATTTGGATTGTTTTATTAACCCTTCAATATATATATAAACATGATGAATAGTTTCTTGAAAGCAAAATGCACAAGAAGAAGCTACCTAAGTGGGATGAAATTGTTAAGCATGCAAAGACATGCAAGGGTTATTGTTCAACTGATTATTATCCAACAGTAAGTTTCATCAACTACGACTCTTTCTCTCTTTCAAACGAAACTTAAAACTTTGGGTACTAATTAATATTTTGTTCTGTCCCATAAACAGACCAATAATAACAATGGTAATGCGGCGATAACTAGTCAGCAACGACCTAATTCCAATCGGAGCTCGGAAGTTGTTCATAATCACCAAACCAACGCGTTCAAGTGAGTGATTTCTCTCTCTGTTATTAAAATTTTATTTATTTCATCAACTTAAGTTTTTAGATCGTCAGTTGATGATTTAAGATTCTTTTTTGCTCCTATTATATCAAAAAAAACAGGACAACAATAATAAATTAGTGAGAACTGGTATACGAGTTAATTCCGATCAGAATACGGTAGTTGTTAATCAGAATCAGGTACTTATGGTCGTTCGTCTTCCTCTCTTTATGTCATTTTCTTTTCTTTTTCTATATTGAAGATAAATGATTTTAGACGACTAACTAAGTTGATATTATACAAATGAAACAGATCATAATGACTCATTTGGAGGAAGCTAATTATCCTAAGGAGGATTATGAACTTCCAAGAACAGGCTCTCCTAATCAACAATGGATCGAGGACACCATAAACTTCGGTAATGGTTTTGTAATAAATAATTTTCTTCATATATATATAGTATGAAATAATAATAATATTTGCTTGACAATTATAAAAATTTTCATTCACACAGATGATCTTCTTGATTCACGTCCATCTAATAATTGGGCAGAACAAATGATATTGGAGTCTTCAAATCCATATGGAATAGATTACAGAGTTGAACAATCTCAAGAACTTGGACCATGACAGAACCTTCTCTTCATAGTTAATTTTAGCCTTTTAGAGACATTGCCCAAAAGGAAGAAAAAGAAAAACTTCTTTTCTTTTATCTCCTCTCTTTTGTTGGTTTTGCATGGATGATCATGTTTTGCAAATCTCTAAAAATGTATTTGTTATAAATTCAACTGTTGTACTTAGTTATGTATGATTGCAGGTATGTATATGGTATATCAGTCAAGTGTTATTTCATCAAAATATATGCAATGTCGTTTTTAGTATGTCATGGTAAGTTTTGAGTCAATTGATCAACCCTTAAAGGTAGAAGTTTGACTCAAGCTCGAGTTAAAGAGCCTAGATATGATTTGGGTTTGGATCGAGCCAAGTAACCTTCTATAGTCAAGCCTATAACCCAACTCTCGATCAAAGTTTGGTTAGAACTTGAGTTGGGTTCTAGCTAACTCGTTGGATTAACCCATTGACTAGTTTGGGCTTGGATTGGACCGACCAAACTGGGTTCTAGTTGATCTATTGGATTAATCCATTGAATATTAGTTATTTAATTAGTTATCTACTCGTTAGACCTCAAACTTCATAAACCTTGAGGTTAATATCGATAGTGTATACGTTCAATGCCAATTAAGTTATGTATGTCTCGACATCAATAATTATAATTATATGTTTTTAGTTTATCATTTTCACCCATTAAAGACTTGTTTGCTATGTGATATGTCTCACAAGTTACGATCATGGTATTTATATTTGACATCGTAAGCAAACCAATGTGATCTTGCTCATGTGGAAGTAATTATATTATTCACAAGGCTAAGTATACTTTTTGTTTTCCTTAATTTGAATTCAACACAAAATGTTAAATATTGTCTACATGTTAAGACTTTTTCTATTTCTAATATATATGGATAATGTTCATATCCCAAATACAAATATAACATTTAGATTCAAAATATTACCTCATATATAGCAACACTTTGAAAAAATTACAAATATAGTAAAATCTATCACTAACGATAGACCATAAGAGTTTATAAATAATATTAGAAGTTTATTACTGATAAATATTTTGCTATATTTACAACTTTTTTAAAATTATTGCTATACTTAATTGTTATTTCTATAATTATTGTTCTTTATAATTACCCTTGAATTTAAACATACATATTGAATATAAATCTAAGTTCTAACATATGAGAAAAAGAAAGCAAATATATATATATATATATGCATGTTAGAAAATGAGAAGATTCAAACCATAAATATCTTGATCATCTGTGTATATATGTGTATATATGTTAGTTAAGTTACACTTACTTCAATTAAAAAAATATGAAGACAAAAAAAATTCATGACTACCCAATATGATAGGATATTGATTATCGTTTTTCTTTCTCTTTTTCTCTTTTATCTTTCCATAAATCCAATTTCAACATTTGGATGAATATATATTGTACTCAGAAAACTTGAGGGGTATAACAAAATATGTATATATAATATATATTTATATGAAGTCAAACAATTCTAGCTATTCTATATTATTTTTTAGAACCATTTAGAAAATAAACTAAAAACATAGCAGAATGATAAAATATTTACAAAAATTACAAATATGGTAAAAAAATTTAAAATTTCAAATTTGCACTTTATTGACTATATATCATTGATAGAAATTATCACCGATAGCTGATATCAATGATAATAATTGTCATTTGCTATCATCAATAGTTGATATCAATTATAGACAAGAATCACTTGTGATTATGACAAATAAAAAGTTACCATTGATAGTACTTATCAACAATAACAACGGATAACAACTAATTAATAACATATATTAGTAATAGTTGCTATTAGTGATAGTTTTTAATTTAATAAATAAAATAAGAAAAAACATTGAAAATGACGACTATATACATATATTGCTTTAGTATTTTACTAATTTTTGTGTTATACATGCAATTATTTTATTCTGGTATTGATGGGAATTATTATTATGATTTTTTATTGACAAATCACATTCTTGATTATTTATACTTTTATTTTTGAAAAAATCACATTCTTGATTTTGTCCACACATATATTTATACTTTTACATCCACTAAAAAAAGAAGATGTTGGACAGCAAGTACAATAGCAACATATATACTTTTGAATTTTATTCCGAGCGGATTTATTAAAGGGTCGAGGGACATGTTTCCTTCACATTCTCGAATTTTGTATTTTAATATTAATTTTGAACTGTTAAATTACAATATATATTAAATAATGCTTTGTTGTTATTAAATTATGTCTCTCGCAAAATCATAAAGTTTGGATTCGATTCTTGCCTATTACAATTATTATTATTTTGCTATACAGTGCCTTTTATATAATTTTTTTGAATTTTATCACTGTAAGCCCTAAAAACCATTTTATACAAATCCGTACCCAATCACAATTCGAGATTAGGTCTTACAAAGCCAGGTCATTACATTTTTCTTCCCGACAATTAATTAACATTATCTTAAAGAAAAAAACATTACAGATTGTCATAACGTGGGCCAAATCTAGAACGCGTAAAATCTATCACTACTTCTTATTAACATTATTTCTAGAACGATATATATTCTCCCAACGCCTCGTGAAGAAAGAGAAAGCCTTATTTCTAAGCAAACTATAAGGAGGGGAGATTTTTGCTAACACAAAAAGTGGTTGACAGAAATGAAATGATTAACCCTAAGTTTCCTTAAAAATTTCTATATTGATTTGAATTATTATTATTATGATCATTTTTTCTCTAACTGCCGACATGCTCACTATTTAACTTTGGACCAAAAGAAACAAAGATTTTCATAAGATAGAAATTAATTAATTAATTAATTAAGTTCATATTAATTATAATATTATGATTTTTTTTGTATCATAACACACGTAATTAATTAAGGATAAATATTGAAACCAAATTAAATTATGCATTTAATTAATACTGCCGACATGGCGCAATTAGACACTAAATATCATATTTGATTAAAGATTGGGCTAAACCTTTTTTTTTCAAGTGATTACTGTTAATTAATGATGATAATTAATTTTGAGTCAATAAGCAAAGATAATATTGTCATAAACCAAATAATTTCTCCAACATTAATCACTACGACTCATATTGGTATTTACATCATTAGGGTTTTGAACTATATATTTGTTTCTTTTTCATTTCAAAGCCAATAATATTCGACCACGAATCTCGACATGCCACATCGACGGTTTTCTTTTTCTTAAAAGGAAAATAAAAATTTAGGATTGATTTTTGTTTTCTTTTGTCTTGTATGTATAATTCATTGGCCCCATTTGGAGATATTGCAATGTGGGCATTTGAAATATTGGGTAATGATAATGTCAAAAATATCAAGGCCAAATAATGCAAATACTATCATACACATAATTTGGCACTTTTAATTTCTTTTTTCTGCTTTGACTTTGGATTTTTAATTTTCTTTTTTTTTGGAATTTTTTTAAAAAATATATAAATATAACAAAATTTTAGATTTTATTAAGAATTTTTTTAAAAATAGAAAATTAGACAAACTATTTACCGTTCATAGAACAAAACCACTAAAAGACAAAATTCATTATAATTGATTTTTATTAAGTGTAAATAATTTGTCAAATGTTCTATTTTTTACAATTTTTTTCTCTTAATTAATGTCACTAATAGAGTCTATCCGTATCTATCACTGTATTTAAAAATATTTTTTTAATAATTTTTTTTCATTGAAATAATTACATTTTATTCATAAGTATATTCACGTTAATTAGTTAATTATAGAAATGGTCAAAAATTAAAAAATATTTACACTTCCTAGAAAAACCAAATGTTATAAATTTTGTCTTTGAATATTTTTTTTATAGAGAGTAAATAGTTTGAGTTTTTAAGAATTTTTTTTAAAAAAACTCATTAAGTATATTTCAATAATCCTAACCCTGACCGGGGGTTATCGTAGCCGACATCCATAAATAATTTACTTGTTCATATGTATTAGCTCTCAAATTTCACGTGTAGTTGTATTTCAAAATCAATTGGCAAAGAACGGAAAATTAAACTGCTCTAACATATAAAGAGACTCGATCTTAACAAAAACGTATATAAAGATATCCTAATTATTAGTAAACTAGGGTTTGGTGTTCCTTTTGAAGGTTCTATTTATCTTCCTCTAAAGGAATGTGATTTCTTGATAATTTTATCCAAAGTGACTCTCGGCCGGACTATGTACTTTTACGTAGTTATAATTAGGAGAAGTTCTTTTTTGGGAAATGATCAAAGTATGTGTTTGTTGTTCATTTCGAGGATCATAATAAGCTAATGGTTAAGGCGATCATCTTTTGATTTAATTAAGCATATTTAACCTTTTTAATATACTCTTTTTCATACACAAATCTTCATATAATCATATCTAAATTTAGAATATATTCCATTTCCATCTCAAGATTCTCATACAATTATGCACTAATTAACAAAGTTGAATTAGATGATTAGTAATAGGTAATTAAAGCAGAATTTAGCAAGTTTCCAATTCCAAAAACCCCCCACAAGCTAAGAGTCAAGAGCTCAAAGGGTTTGGGTTTAGAGAAGGAAAAATTATTATTATTATTATTAAGTTAGGTACATTAATTATTATATATTGATTTTCTTTTTATAGAAACAAAAATCTCTTTAATTAGGTTTAAACATTAAGTGATTAAAGGGTTATTTATATATTAGAGTTTCATGAATAAATATGAATAAAAATACTCATTTGTACTTTAATTTTCATTATTCACAAAAATTATTGCATCAATCTACTTGAAATTGATATTGTTTCTTTCTCTCCTAATTTACTAATAATATATGAGATTTTTTCAAAAAAAATAAAAAAAAAATTAACAAACTATTTACTTCCCAAAACCACTTAAAAGACAAATATTCTATTTTTGAAAATATATTATCCGTTTGAAATTAATATTAGTGATTTAATTTTGTCATTTTGAAGAAAAAACTAAAGCAAAAGAAAATAATTTAAAATAATTATATAGTAAATAAATTCATGTCACACATACTATACGAAGTTAGATCAAATTGATAACACAAAGCAGTAGCAAATCCATAAATTTTATAGTCAAAATATGACTTGAGCCAAGATAATTTTATCATAGACTAACTTCTAAAATTGATATTGATTCAATTTGTATATATCCATTATATATATGGCAACAAAAATGAGTCATTATATTATGGAAATGGTTGTATGTGACATATATTATATTTCTTTAAATTGGGGAGCTATATCTTATCTTTACTCCTATTTTCTATATTCTTCACAAACCTATGAATTAAGCATCCTTAAGAAAATGTATGACGATCTGTCTTAATTAGTTGTACTTGGATTGTACCTTTACACAAAAATATACATACTAGTTGGACTTGTGAATACCTCTATTTTGAACAAATATTATATCTCATATCAACGTCAATTACATTAATCTGACTTAAAAATACGACACTTACATTATTCAAACCGTCACGTTTAATTCAATATAAGAAAATATAGCGTCAATAAAAAACAATAGACAACATTATTATAGTGTCTTTTTTTTGTTTTTGGTATATATATATTATCGATCATATATTTGATGTGGTAACTTTTAAATTAATTAATTTAATATTATAAATGGATCTTTTAAATTAATTTCTATTGTTTTTTTGTTTCAAATTTTATTTGAAGAGATATTTTCATTGTCGTTAAATATAATGATTAACAAAACTCTATTTTGTTTTCTACTTTGTGTCAAGAATGAATATTTTCTTTTTTAAAAAAGCAACTAGTAGTTTTTTACATTAAAAAACAATTTCAAATACAACAAAAATGAACCAAATAATTTACAAAGTAATATAGCAAAATCTTAAATCAATCGAAGCATGTTCTTAATTAGAATGACTCTTGATTTATTTTCTTTTCTTCTTAAACATCTCACTAAATTCCAAAAGATCTTGATGAATGAGACTCTACCAGTGAAAGTGTTTGCTTCTTCTCGAGACCGAAAAAGTACTTCCTTGAGACTCTTATCAGAGGGTATATCACACGACCTTAGGGATTGAATAGGTATTAATAACTTTGATTCGAAGTAGTGTACTAAGGCGAAGAGAAGTTCGATCATAGGAAGCTCAACCGAATTATTCTCAAGTAGGAATCATACTAAGCTCATTTGAAAGTGTTCGTATAAATTGGAGTTCCAGAGGAAAAAACTCCTTCCTACACGAGAATTGAATACCGCACAAAAAGATTTTTCTAGTTTTAGCTAAAATTAATTAATCAGGCTATGACGTCCCACTAAAGAGATCAGTTGAGTTCATCTATCAGTATCTATCATCATCGTTTGCTATATTTTGTAAATATTTTCAATAATTTTGTCATTTTCAATAACATCCCTTTAGAAAACTAAGACTAAAAAAAAAAAAAAAAAAAAAAAAAAAAAAAAAAAAAAAAAAAAAAAGATTATTGAAGCATTCTCTTGTTTAGTTTTAGCCCATTTTCGACTTTTTAGGTTGATTGCATATAAAATACGTTAAAAGGAAAACCTAATTTCTAAGGCAAAAGAAATAATAATAATTAACTTTTTTTTTATATATATATATACAATTTAATAGTAACTTCAAACACAATTTTCCATTCTTTCATCTCCAATTTTTCAAATTTTCCGTACGCCTTTTTGGACTTCTAAAAATATGTCTTTTTCTTTACAAAATTAAAATTTTAAATTTAAATAAACAAAATAAGTGTCTTTGTTAATTACATTACAATTAATTTGATATTCAAATCCCTAATTCTTGATTGTGATTCATATCAACCCATCATGCTGATAATATAATTAGCTTTTTTAAAAAAAATTAGAAAACTTATAATTAATTAAATACCTAACTCATTATTTTCCATATTTTCCACATATGTTAAATAAATAAAAACAATAGTTCACAAATAGCAAAGATTTAGGTACGATTAAAAATATATTAATTTTTTATATAGTCAGATAGAATATAATGTTGTGCTATACTTTGAAAATGTTCGAATTGATATATATTTAATATGAATTATACCAGTAATGTTCATATATTAATTATTACACATGAAAATTAGTTTTTTCATTTACATCATTTTTTGTTTGAAAAAAATGACATATATATACTTTATCAAGTGTGTGAAAAACATATATATATATATATATATATGAAGCATTGACAAATGGAGAAATATACACATGACATAAGGTGTTGTAGAATAAGAGGAGAGACCTTGATGGAAATAAATGGTAATGAAAAACATTGATAAAATGTCAATATATATATCTAAAAATAATTATGAATAATACACACTGTAAATATAAAAAATGAGAATTTTTAAAAAGAGTAGATTTTACAAAATGTTTACAACTTATAGCAAATTCTATCACTGATAGTCATTGATATGCTACAGTGATAGAAAACTATCAGTGATATAATCTAAAATTTTGCTATAGCTTGTAAATATTTTAATTTATTTTGCTATTTTTAAAAATATCTCTGTAAAAAACTTGATTAAAAGTAATTTAATTAACTAAAAAACATTTCACATTTTTTTATTATTCAACCTTAGGTGCAAATAGCTAGTGATATTTTGTTGGATATTTTTCTCCTACAAATCATTTTTATATAATTGAATAAAAATATCAATTGACTCTAAGGTATAAGTTGGTGACACTTTTTTTTGCTTCACTATGAACGTACGAACTTTTACTGGAAAAAATGACTTGCGCCGCTAAAACTTTGTTACTGAATAATGACTTTCTTATAGAGATTTCTTGGTGATAAAATATTAAACGAAATAATTTAAAAATTGCTATGACTTTTGTGAGATATTTTAGTGTATAAAGAATTTTACATCTCTAGTTACTAATTTTTTTAGTATAACGTATGTTAGGGAGATGAAATCTCAAACATCAAGAGAGAAAGATAATGTCAACTATCGTTGAGTTAAGCTCAGTATAAAACTAGAATGAATGATTTACATTCTCTTCATTAGTCCAAAACGTCTTACAAGATTAGTATTAGTTAAATTAATGTTAGTATTTAGACGAATGTCGTTTTTTATTCGTATCGAGATTAATTTGTTGTTTGTATCGAGATTAATATTAAACATATAAAAAAACAGATATTGAAAACATGAGGAACTATTGTAAAGGAAAAATTGTAGAACTTATTTGCAGAATCTATAACAAAAGGTCAAATTCTATCCATGCTAGAACGGATAGACATTGGATAGAAACTAATTAATACGATAGATTTGAAATTTTGTTATATTTTGTACTTTTGTTCATTTTGTTATATTTAAAAATGCTCCTCAAAACAACCCTACTTTAACGAGAAACTTACCCACCTCATTGTTCCAAAAAATAGTGAGAATATTAAATCTTTAAAATTTTACCCAAATAAGACTTGATGTTAAAGAAAAAACATTAACAATAAAAGAGTAAAGTATAAACTTTTAAAAAAATTCATTTAGAGCTAAATAACGATAATCCAACTTTGATTTAGATATTTGAATTCTAACCTCAGTCAAAATCGAATTAAAAGAATTAAATCTCTGACCTAAAGTAGAAAGTATAAAACTTCTAATACTAATTGAGTTATAGTCATTTTAACGTTCAAATTGGCTATATGTACACACATAGCAAAAAGAAAAGGGGATTGAGAGAATGAAAGTTGAATCATTTGCAAATGAAAACAACTAAGGGATGTTTGGAGAATTTGTAGAATGGAGATTGATTCATATTAATGAGTTGGATTAACAAAAAGACCAAAGCATTTCACCACATTACGTCTAATCATCATTAATTTTCAATCTATTCTTTTTCCTAAAAGACTTAAATAACAAATTCAATTCTAAACTTTTTTCAACTCTCTAATTAATAATTAATTTCCAATATATATTCATCCATTTTTTAAATTAGAACTTTTATATTTATATATATTTAAAAAAGGAAAATGGTCAAAAATAACAAATTTGACATAATATTTACGAACATATAACAAAATTTTCAGATTCTATCAATAATAGACATTAATAGCTATGATATGCTTCTATCAGTGACATTGATAGACAGTGATAGAAGTCTATAAGTGACTATCATTAATAAAATCCAAAATTTTACTATAGTTTGTAAATATTTTAATTTATTTTTTTATTTTAAAAAAGAACTCTTTAAAAAATCTCAAAAAACAAACAAACAAATAGATGAAAGAGGTTTCATCTATTTAACAATATTATCTTTAAAAAAAATTATGAATCTATAGAACATGAAAATAAAATATCATCATAAACCTACATTATTGCTACTATACTTTCCTTAAAAACTATTAGATGAAAATCAGGTAATTATAACCCACCGCAATTTTAGAGATAATAATCATCAAGCATATAGTAACATTTATTTAAAAAAAAAAATACAAATATAACAAAATCTATAAGTAATATGTTTCTATCACTAATTGACTTTGTTATAACAATTTAGGGTTTAAATTGATACATTTATTAAAATGAAAGTTTAGGGTTTAAATTGATAGGCAATTATTAGTTGATATTTAGGGTAATTTAATTATAAACTTAGGATGATTAAAAATGAAAGTGTTGGGGGAAAGAATTGAGAATTATTTAAAGCTTTATATATATATATATATATAATGAAGAGAAAAAAACAAAGAAAGAAGAAAAAAGGAAAAAAGGGAAGTATATATCTTAAACTACACGTGTGGGAGAAGAGAGAGAAATATAGGTTATGTGAAATGGAAGCAAATATCTTGGCTTCGTTGGAAAACAAACCCTCTCTCTCTCTCTCTCTCTCTTTCTCTTATTCAGTTTCATGGATGATGATTACCTTGTGAGTGAAGAAATATCATTTTTCAATTTAACCCTCCAAATTAATTATAATAACACACCTTAATTAATAATATATATATCAATCTAAGTTTAAATTCTCGATTATGTTTTGTTAATTTAGATACATTTACGAAAGTTAATGGTTTAAATCAAGAAAAATGGTAAAAAAACAGAAAGATTTGACAAAATATTTACACTTTATAGAAAAATCAAATGTAAAAAAAAAATATTTTTTAGTGATTTTGTTCTATGGAGCGTAAATAGTTTGTTAAAAAAATTATTTTAGAAGAAATCCCTAAATTAAAGAAAATTGTCAAAAAAAAATATTTGATAAAATATTTACCCTTATAGAAAAATCAAATATAATTTTTTAAAAAATTAATGTAATGAAAGTTTAATTAGGGTTTGGATTACTCCAACAAAAATTAGAGTTTAAATTAATACAATTATTATTTTGGAATTTAAAGAGGTGCTCAACTCTCAATTAAGGTTTTTACCATGATAACTAAAATTGATCGAACTCTAAAGTTGGGGAGTAAAATAAAAGAAAATATGTAGAAGGTAATATTATTTTTGATATTAAACTATATTTGGAAATAAGAATAAATAAAAAAATGAAATAAAGAAAGGGCTAGAGAGAGTCTAAGAGTCAAAGACAAGACGACACCGTTTATCTCTCTCTCTCCAACTTTATTTAATTATATATTGAAATAAATTAAATATTAAGGTCCCCCTCCAAACCGTTTCTACCAAAAGACCCATCAACAACCTTCTCTTTTTCTCTCTCTCTTCCCAATATTGTAAGCAAACCCCACAACCATCACAATCATCATAATTTTATCTTTCATACTCCATCTCCCTTTCTTTCTTCTTCTTTTTCACCCCCATCTTTATAAATTCCACACAGATCCACATCAACCCAGTTCCAACAACAACAACATCTTTCCCCACTACAATATCCTTCTTCTTCTTCTTCCTTCTCTACCTCTTTCTTAGTTGTTCAACAATAATGAGGAAGCCAGAGGCAACGGGTGCCAGTGGCACGTCCACCACAACGAAGCTCCGAAAAGGACTCTGGTCTCCTGAAGAAGACGATAAGTTGATGAGCTATATGCTTAACAATGGCCAAGGCTGTTGGAGCGATGTTGCTCGTAATGCAGGTCTTCAACGTTGCGGTAAGAGCTGTCGTCTACGTTGGATCAATTACTTACGCCCCGATCTCAAACGCGGCGCTTTCTCTCCCCAAGAAGAACACCTTATCATACATTTGCATTCTCTTCTTGGAAACAGGTTTGTTTGTTTGCTTTTTCTTTCATTCATTCATAAAGATATTTTTTATATTAGAAATGATTAATGGTAAATTGTTAGTTAAGTTGGCAATAGCTAATTATTTTTGGTAATTAAAACTTAATATGTTGGTAAAAAGGAGAGTTTGATTAAAAGAAAATGAGAGTTAGAGTGTAAAATCAGTTTACATTTGATAGTGATTAATCATGTCCATGTCCATGTCACATTACTCATTATATATTTATTTATAATTATAGAGATATTTCAACTTCATTTTACATTATACTTTAATTTCTATTACAATTTATTTCATTATTATTAATTTAAATACTGTAGACCAATTGAAACAAGACAGAGTATGAGTTATAATGAGTTGCATTATTATGATATATTAGGTTTGAAAAAGTCAATTATATATATTAGAATGTAATTAACTAGCTAGTAGATGAGTTTATTATATACACACATATGAAACATGTCAACAAATTTAACAACCACTTAAAAATTATAAAAGTTACACAATGGTTTTGATAATATATTTGAACTTGAAATTAAACTGTATTTCAATTGATTGTTATATGACTCAGCTGCATTATTTCTCTTGATGCAAAAATATGTATTAATATTTTGTACGTTACTATGTGAATACAGATGGTCTCAAATTGCGGCACGATTACCAGGAAGAACAGATAACGAAATCAAGAATTTTTGGAACTCAACCATTAAAAAGAGGCTCAAGAATTTGTCCTCTACACCATCCCCGAACACCAGCTCCACTGGCTCTCCCTCTACTGACTCAAAACCTAACCTTTTTGGTGGCCTCTTATCAAGTCAAGACCAACAACAACAATCACAAGGCTTAATGGATGAGTTCCCCATCTATGCTTCGGATCCTATTATCGGTCTCGATCCCTTCCCTTTCGTCTCCGCCCATGGTGGACCATTCTTCTCCACCACCACCCCGACCTTCACCACTGGGGTTGAACCAAGTTTTTTCCATGAAGACCACGAGAGTTTCTTTGGCAATCTTCCTCTTTTGCAGAGTGTTAACACCACCACCACCGTCACTGCCACCGCTATCGTCGAGAGAAGCTTAAAAAGTGAAACCATAGTTAAGGAAGCTAACCATAGTAATTACTTAATTAACAACATCAACTGCCTTGCTAATCATAATAATTTTAGCAACAATAATAATCCAAAGACTACTGATAACAACATTAATGGTGGTGGGGTTGGAGCAAATTTTCTTCATGAGGAATTTTCAATTGGGGAATGGGACTTGGAGGATTTGATGAAAGATGTTCCTTCTTTCCCATGTCTCAATTTTCAAGTCCAATAGTACTAAATTGAGAAATTATTCAAAAAGGCCCCAACGAAATAATATCGACGGATAATTTTATCCTCGAATAAAATAGAGAAGAAAAAATGAGGTATATTGAGACGGTCAACATTAAATAATTTTTCGAGATGTATATTAACACTTTTTCACATGAATATATTTAGGGTTTGGCTAGATTATTCTTCACATTTCTATCTTTTCTAGATGTCTTCATTTTCTTTGCTTTCTATATATAAACTTTTTTTTTCTTAATTTTGAAAAGCTGTTAATATATAATGTGAAGTAATATTAAAAAAAAAAAGTCTAGGGTTGTGGTATGAACATTGAAGACCCTTGGAAGGCACTCCATTAAAGAGGGCTATGCTTTAAGCTAGAGAAAGAAAGAAAGAAAGAAAGAGAAATTAACAATATTATTGTATACAGTGTATATGTAGTTTATTATTATTTGTAAACATGCATGTACAAAAAAGGATATATGAATATATGTTAGTTGGTGAAATTAATGGAAGTTTGTTATTCTTTCTCTTCTTTCTTAATATTATTGTTCATGATATGATCATACATGACAATGATAGATTGTGTAGTAAGTGAGTGAAAGTAATTACGGGTTAAAATATCGAAGAATAAAGTTTTCCTTTTTACGATGATTGTGTTCTTTAAAAATGTGTCAACCTATCCAAGATGTTTAGGGCACACGTATTGTTAGTCGATTATCTTATAATTATTTCTTGTTAAATAATACGTTGAGTGGAGATTCGAAAACTTCTGATCTTTTAGATTTGAGAGATTGGTGCATGAAAACTTAATTTATATCAGTTGAGTTATGTTTACAAGTAATGAGTTTAGATTCAACGGGAGGGTAAAAATGGAGGTTGGGATAAGAGAAAGGTTATATGATTATTTCTTAGGATGAATGGGTTTTAATGATAACTAAGTTGAGAGATGTTGAATATATTCCTCTCTTCCACTAAGGGGAATTAAACAAAGTAGTAGAGATCTTTTATCATTCTTTTTTTTTAATCTCTATAACCTTTTTGGTCTCTTTTGTTTGTGACTTTTCCATTATATTTTCATAACTAATTATGTCAATTAGAGATTAGTTATGCACATGCTTGGTTTCAATTCTAAATCCCATTATGTAACACACTAACTATCTCTCTCTCTCTTTCTTTTAAGTTTTACCTTATATAAAAGTAATCACACTTTCGGATACATTGTGTGTGTGTGTGTGAAGTACATATATATGTATGTATAGATTGTCATTTCAATCAATTTAATTCATTTTTAGGGTTTTAAAAGTACAATTTTTATTTTCGGGTTTGTACGTGAATATTGAAAGTGCAATTTCACATTAGCTTTCCTCGTGTGGTCTACAAAATCGAGAGTTATTCTCGGCAATTTTACATTTTGCTATATTCAAAAGGAGAAAAGTTTAGTATGGCAAAGAAATCTTTCTATAAATTAGGAGATAAATTTAATTTATAAAACTACTTCATATGATAATGCTTAAACATATATATATAGAAAAATTGTTAAAAATAGCAAATTTGACAAAATATTTATAAGTTATAACAAAATTTTATATTTTATCAATAACAAACGACATTTGATAATCAGTGATATCCTTCTATCACTGGCTATTAATGCCACTAGAATATTACTGGTTATGATTAAAAAAATTTGCTATAGCTTGTAAATATTTTAATTTATTTTGTTATTTTAAAAAATGTTCCATATATATATATATGATTTTTTAAGAATAATAAAAAAAAAAACTAACTAAATACACTTCATGGAAAAAAATCACACTAAATGAAAAAAATCCACTACACTTAGAGTTGTTGCTTTGCTGGGACTTGGCGTCTCTGTTCTAACTAAAACCCTAACTTTTTCTACTGCATTGTCATGAAGTATAAATATTTTGCTCACTTTGACATTTTTTTTCCATTTCTAAAAAAGGTTCTCAAATATAACAAAATGAACAAAAAAAAGAAATACAAATATAGCAAAATATTACATTTTATCCATGAAATATCATGATAGACTATTTGTGTCTATCATGACACAAATAGTAATATATCTATTATTTTACTATATTTATAAATATTTTAAACAATTTTGTTATTAGAAAAAAAACAGTATTTGAAAAAGCAAAAGAATAAAAGAAAATACAATAACTTAAAAAGGATTAAATGATACATATATATATATATATATAAACATAAAGACAAAACTAACTATAATATATTTATAATATATATAGGGTGACACACACACATAGGGAGAAAATGTGAGAGAGATGATTGCATCTTCCCCCAAATTCTGTCATTAAAGCTAAGCTTAGAAAATGACCCAATTGAAATATTTTACACAAAAAGAATAGCCTTCATAGGGGTAGACATAGAAAGTGATCACATACCCTTTGGTTTTTCCACTTGAGGATGAATGATAAAAAGAATGTCTCTTTTTTATTTCTCCAATCATTTTCTTTAGGACTTTGGAGGCCTAAGTCCATGACTAACATGTGTGCCTATGAATTATTTTATTTAGAAAAAAAAATACAAAACCACCCTAAAGATTTTGATTACTTGAAGAACAAACAAAGTACACACTTGATCATGTCTTGGATTAGTTGGATATCATAGAGTGATTGGGGGAAGAAATTAGAACAAAATTTTACATTATTCTCTTTGCTTAGGGTTTTATATATATTGTTTTCCTTTAAATACAAAAGTAAAAAGAAATCTCCAACCTAAAATAACCAATCCACTAACTAACATTTAGTGCATTTTTCACATTGTAAAAAAGTTATATATATGTATGTATGCATAATAGTTAGATATATGAACACTAATAGAGAAAACAAAATGTGATTAATTGTGTATTCAAACTTGTCTCTATCACTAGGTCATGATGTTTTAAATGTCTATGTTCGACAGCCTACATACAAGACATACTACTTCAATTTGAATTGTCGTATCTAAAAATATATGTATTTGAGTAGTTGTCGAGTACTCAATATTATTTTTCAAAATAAAACACTTGAAAAGTTAAACCAACTCATAATCATTGTCGAGAGCAATAATATGTGGCTATTACTCTCCACAAACATACATAATAACATAATGATGACATGATCAAGTTATATTTTTAAAATATATAGTTTGGAGTTTAAAATATGTTTGCGCCAAAATGAGTTTAGCTAAACTAGCATAAAATATTGATTCGAGTCACTATCGTAGCATAAAATATTGATTCGAGTCACTATCGTTTCATTGTACTTATAAAATAACACCATAAAAAATAATTAATTACTATTTATTTCTTAAAAAACAATTTTACATAGTACCACTAAATTGCCTTAACCACTCAATTACTCCTCTAATTTTTAGTTGAAAAAAATAACGTCGCCTGAGAGATTCGAACTCTCGCGGGGAAACCCCATGTACTTAGCAGGCACACGCCTTAACCACTCGGCCAAAGCGACTTTTTGATGCTAAGCATTATTCGGTATATTTTAAATCTATTAATAATTAATTATTAATACCTTTTTTATTTCATTTTTTTCTTAAGAAATCACAAAAATTAAATTAAAATTTTAAAACTTAGAAAGTTATTTAATGTCAATAAGGTTGTATTATATATAGAATTAGATTCAACATTCTTAGCTTAGCTGGCAGAAAGTGACAGCTAGACCCTTACAAAATAGTCACGCGCCTCACGCCCCTTCGCTACTCCCTTGAGTCATTACACCCACTTTCCTTTTTTTAAATTTAATTCCACCGTTTCTCCTCCGCCTCAATCTCATTTCCTCTACCACGGGTGGTGCACGTGCCTCTACATTTCACTATCCTAAGGGCAACTCCGTCATTTTCTCATCACTTCCCCTTCTGACCTCACATGTCAGATCGGATCCTCATTCCTTCTCTTCTTCCCATTGAAAGAACCCTCCACCACTTACCTACTGCCGCGTGGACTTCCGTCTCTCTCATTGGCTGGAACTCTTGTCCACGTCATCCCATTTGATTCTATTTAGATTCACCACGTGGTTCCATCTCCCTTGTTCGAAATCTCCGCCGTATTAACCAACTCCGGCGGATCCTTCTAAGCTAACTTTTCACTTTTTTTTTTCTTTTCATCTTCTGTCGAATCGTTGTTCTTCAATCGAATTATCCGCCGTCGGATTTCTGTCCACTAGTTGGTTTTCGCTTTCTTTAATCTCGACGGTCATCGGAATCTTCTTTTTCCACAGTTGTTGCCGTCGTTTTTAGATCAGGACCGGTTAATGGCGTCTCTGGCGCTTACTTCCTCGTATCTTCCTTCTCTTCGGTCGCGTCTTCCGAACTCTGAATCTAATGCTCGAATTCGTTGCTCATCTCTTCGTTCCAGTATTCCCAAATCTGCCATTTTCGGTAGTGGCGTTAGAACTAGCTTTCACATTCCGTCTTATCTATCCAATGAAGCTAAATTCGTTAAACCAGGTCTAAATTTTGGAAGTTCTGGTCGGAATCTTGGTGGTTTTACTGTCCGGGCGTCTTCTTCTTCTTCTTCTGCAGCTGCTGCTGCTGCAGTTCCGGCTCCAGCTCCTCAGCCATGGCAAGGTGCGGCGATTAAGCCATTGATTGCATCGATTGCTACGGGTATCATTCTATGGTTTGTTCCGGTGCCGTCTGGTGTTTCTCGAAACGCGTGGCAATTGCTTGCGATTTTCCTTGCTACTATCGTTGGGATTATTACTCAGCCCTTGCCTCTTGGTGCTGTTGCCTTGCTGGGACTTGGCGCCTCTGTTCTAACTAAAACCCTAACTTTCTCTGCTGCATTCTCTGCGTTTGGTGATCCCATTCCATGGCTCATAGCTCTTGCCTTCTTCTTTGCTCGAGGGTTCATTAAGACCGGACTTGGTAATCGAATTGCTTATCAATTTGTTTCTCTATTCGGTAGTTCGTCGTTAGGTTTAGGGTATAGTTTAGTATTTAGTGAGGCCTTGTTGGCCCCAGCAATTCCTTCGGTATCGGCCAGAGCAGGTGGGATATTCCTTCCGCTGGTAAAATCCCTCTGTGTTGCTTGTGGTAGCAATGTTGGTGATGGGACGGAGAAAAGGTTGGGAGCTTGGTTGATGCTCACTTGCTTTCAAACTTCGGTGATTTCATCATCTATGTTTTTGACAGCCATGGCTGCTAATCCCCTGAGTGCGACTCTAACGTATAACACAATTAAGCAGACGATTGGATGGACTGACTGGGCTAAAGCAGCCATTGTTCCAGGATTGATCTCCTTGATTGTGGTGCCATTGCTTTTGTATGTCGTTTATCCGCCCACGGTGAAGAGCAGCCCAGATGCACCAAAGCTTGCAAGGGAGAAATTGGAAAAGATGGGGCCAATGACCAAGAATGAGATTATAATGGCTGGAACTCTGCTTCTCACGGTAATGAACATCTATATGACCCTGTCCCTACTTTTTTTTCTCGTATCAGTTCGAAACTTTTTCCTTTTGCCTTTTGAATTGATTGAATTCTAGGAACTTCGTTTCCTATTCCTTAAGCAGCTATTTGGCTCTTGTTCTACTCTAAGACTATGACTAATTAATGATTTGCTTTTACATTTGCTTCATCGTAATAGCTACCTGAAAACTACTCCTTAAGTCTATAACACCATCAATTCTGCTGAAGCATGTATTATACAATATAGACTTTGTTACTTTGTGGTTCTCTTAAAGTGGATTGCTGATTAGTCAGTTCAAATTGTGTTACGCTCCCATGATTTTCTCATTGTCGAGATGTTGGAAACTCTAGTGCTGAAGGTTTTAGTGAGTTTTTGTTTAGTGTACAAAATTTATTTCTTTGTGGAGCCCTCAATGTGAGTTGCCTAGTTCTCAATGTTATATTGCTCTAAGTTGCACAGTGGACATGTTAACAGCTGCCTTCCTTATTCTTTGGATCAGGTGGGTCTTTGGGTTTTTGGAGGGGTTCTTAATGTGGATGCTGTTACTGCTGCCATTTTGGGATTGTCTGTTCTTCTTGTGACTGGGGTTGTGACATGGAAAGAGTGCTTGGGAGAAGCTGTTGCCTGGGACACTCTAACATGGTTTGCTGCACTCATTGCAATGGCAGGGTATCTCAACAAATATGGTCTCATCTCCTGGTTCAGCCAAACTGTAGTGAAGGTTTGTCTTAAATTCTCTTTTTTCATCTCCTGGTTCAACAAATATGGTCTCATCTCCTGGTTTGCCTTGCTCGGGAGATTGATAATCTGAGAATACGAGTGTGTGGATGCATGATTAGGAATTTAGAAGCCCGTTTAGCACGACACTTAGACTAGGGAAAATGCTTATAATTGTAATTAAAAGTGCTTCTTAGATCCATCTAGACAACCAAAGGTTTCTTTCATCATTCTAGGAGTACCTAAGAGCCCAATATTAATTTGCATTTTTCTACAAGGTACCAGAAAAAAAGTACCTAGTATCAAAATTCACCCCAAACTTACTCTAAGATATCTTTATGTGCATTTTCAAGGCCTTTGGCTTGTTGATTGCGAATTTGATTGTTCTCTTTGGCCACTAAAACAGAAAACAAAAGAAGAAAACAAACAAAAACAGTAAAGCAATTTCTTTTTGTGATCCTTTTCCTATCTGGAAAATTACTCTTAACCTAGGGGGACCATTTTGGGTATGTAGGTACCCCTTGAAGAATTGTTTCTAATTGAGCCTGTAGGGTGGGACGTTACAAAAACTAGAAACTCCACGCATCTGATGAATTAACATAAATGGCACCCTACGCAGTCCAAAGCATTGTGCCTGAAGATTCCCTTCCACTATCAGTGATATTTGTCAGAACCTGTGCTTCCTTCTTCCTTCCCTAAAGAAAATCCGCAAAGAAATGAATTTGGAAAGAAAATCTCATAGGCCTTGTTTGATAGAGAGTTTGATTTTAGTTTTATGTTTTTAATAGTTATGCTTGCTTCTCTCGCATTCCCTTTTTATATTTTGAATTCTTACCCAAATTCCATTCCGAAAACAATTTTTTTTAAATTTACTTTTCTAATTTTCAAAACTTAGATTGGATTCTGAAAACATTTTTAGAAAGTAAATAATAAAAAGGGGAATTTATAGGTGGACATAGTATTTATAGGCTTAACCTTTCAAAGCCAAAAACTAAAAATTAAATGATTTTTGAATGGGGCATAAGTTGTTTACTTTTGAATCTGCTAGCACATTATACATGCTGCAAATAGCTCCCTGAGGTAATGAAGTCTAATATCATCAACTAACTTTCCATAGCTGAGCTCCAACATCTGCTCGGTGGCTCCTTCAAGATTGGTTATACTAATCAATACTGTATAAAACTGGCCAGATCTTGCATTTGAGTCTCGGATTCTAATCTTTGCACGGTTATATTACTAAAATCTTTCTATGCATTCTGAATGCTGCCGTCACAATTGGCAACCTATGATTATTACTGTGTTCCTTTGGATAAGTTCCTCTCCTAACAACTCACCAAAAATGTGTTCTTTCCACAGTTTGTTGGCGGCCTAGGTCTTTCATGGCAGCTCTCATTCGGCATTTTAGTTCTTCTCTATTTCTACTCTCATTACTTCTTTGCAAGTGGAGCTGCTCATATAGGCGCGATGTTTACAGCCTTCTTATCTGTTGCTAGTGCTTTGGGGACTCCCCCCTACTTTGGAGCAATTGTGCTTTCCTTCTTATCTAATCTGATGGGTGGCCTAACTCACTACGGCATCGGCTCAGCACCTGTTTTCTATGGTGCCAACTATGTTCCTCTCGCTCAATGGTGGGGCTACGGATTCCTCGTATCTGTCGTCAACATCATTATCTGGCTCGGCGCTGGAGGAATTTGGTGGAAGGCCATTGGTTTGTGGTGAAGCAACTGAATCTAAAAACCAACATTAAACCAACCTGAATTTGTTAATGCCTCAAGGTGCAATTTTCTTCCTAGGCCTTTGAGGCATTTGGTTGTAGTTTCTCTTTTTTGTTCTTATATCTATTATTTTCACATCACAAATGAATCATTTAATGTGACATCAATGAGATTGTAATCTGAAAACAACAGTAAGATGTTACTCATGATAAAAGTTTACATGTACCAGAAAATTTGATTCCCTGATTCATTACTTGCAATTTCTGACATATTTGATTACTTATTCATTCCCATTCCCATTCCCCTTCCCCCTCCCCCTCCTCACTGCCCATAATCGAAAGGGTAAGAAGCTCCGAAAACTTGCTCGGACGGAGCGTAGGATGCTTATTTCAACTTGTTGTGAAGGAATATAATAGAGGTTGATGTTGGTAGCTACCCATCCCTATATTTGTCCATGAATTGAATGGTTCTACTTGGTAAATCTTCTGACTTTCTTTCTCAACCTTTCATTTGAAAGATAGAGATAATTGAGATAAACAAGCAAAAAAGAGAGAAGAATGTTTGGTAGAAGTTCCACAACTTAAATCTTATTTAGTCTAACTTTGTAACTTATTCTATTTTGGTTTCTAAACTTTTAAAAATATCTGTTTTAGTTTCAGAACTTTAAAATAATGCATAGTTTGGTATTGTCTTTTTAACTAAATGATGATGAGGTAACTTGTATATATGAACGAATAAATTTTATAATTGATTTTAAATGAAAGCATTCTGTGCCACGTAAAAAGAAAAAGAAATGAAATGAAGAAGAAGTTGCGTTTTGGAATTGGAAAATGAGGTGGACCATAACATAACCCTCCAAATTGGAATCAGATAAAGATGATGTGTGGACAAAACTTTATGGTTTCTTAGTGCATTCTCAACTTTTGTATAAATAATAATTAAATGTTAACGTATACACTTTGAGTTTATATTATGTCTTTACAAGCTTTTAAAATGTTTTCCTTTTCAATTTTATGTTACATACTATTTTCTGGTTCACTCATTTACTTAGTTATAAGAATAAAGTAGGTTACCATTCAAGTTACAATCGAATATTTAAACGTAACGTTCGATTGATTAACATATATTATTGATCAAGAGGTTTAAATATCTGAATCCTTCTATTTTAATTTAGAATAACATACCTTTTTGCTCTCATACTTTGACGTTTTTTCTTATTTATACTCAATCGTGGCTAATTTTGTTCTATGTATTTTCAAACAATTTTAATAATAATTATTATTATTGAACTTCTTTTGGTAAAAATTAAATTTTGAAAGACTAAATATAAAATATATTTAAAGTACATATAACTAAAATTCAACTATCGAAAGCATATAAACTAATATAAACTAAATTTGAACAAATTTTGGAATGGTACTTTTTAAGTTTTTAACCAATAAATTATTATGGTATAGATATAATGCAATAATACCATTTGCTAACTTCTTTAGACTTTTTAGAAAATATTAAATTGATGATCCACTAGAGAGGTATCTATAGTTCTTTCAATGAAAATTAAATAATTGTTTTATGAGATGAAGGTTTTTTTTATATCCGTGAATATTCGGTCAAGTTACACCTATCTCGACTGATATGACGAAACAACCTACCTGACTCTACATTTGAGTGTCAATTAAGAGAGGAAGATTATTAAGCTTCATCTTCACAAAACTATGGTTGAAACTTGAAAACAGAAGGCACGTCAATGAAAATTAATTAATTGTTTAAGAAGAGACTGAGATAATTAAGCTTCATCGTGAATCAACTAAGTAGGCTAAAACTTGAAAATACAAGTGATGGTTGAAGATTCCCACACAAAGAGGCTACCTAAAAGAGTTGAGAAATCGCATGTATATCACGATGGCTAAAATCAAGGATAAAAACATTTGCCGACATATCGATATATTTGAAAAACCAAGGATTGAAAATATTTTGCAACGGTATTGGATTAATGTGTAGGATGGGATAATCAAATCTCTGACCTCGATGTTGATGGTACAAACACTATGCCAACGATTTATGCTCATTTCAATCATAATCTATTGAGCTCAATATGAACATAAATATTAATAACAATAATCGTATTTTAGTTATGAAACTGAAATTTTGATATGAAAAATTGCATTAAATGACAAAAATATTTAGAAAAAAACAGTTTATGACACCTATTTTTTACGTATTGCGAATATGGCAAAATTAGTGCTATTAGATAGTAATCATAGGGCTATCGGAGGGCTATTAGACGGTAATCATAGGATTATCAGCTTTTAAATTTGTTGCAATTTAGAAAATATAGTGGCATAGGTCTTATTATCATAAAAAAAATTGCTATTTTTACAAACCTCTGGATATCGACACTCTAATCTTGGCCTAAAATTTCTCATAAAAGAAAATAATGCCAATTAATTTTTTTTTTTTTTTGTCAAGAATATTTGGTGAGAATTTTGAAGTTGTGTTTTGTGGTCATGAAGAGCTAATTTAGTATGAAATCATATAATAATTAACACAAACTTTAATTGCTCAATTTTAAAACAATCCAATATGTGCAAAGATCTCCCTTTCACTTTTTAAGATATAGTAGAAAATCACCTAATAAATGCATTCATAACAATAATTGAATAATCCTTTTCTATATTTTCTTAGAAAGAGTTGAGATTATGTGTAAATCAACTTCATTTGATTCAAATAATGTAAAGTAAAAGTTGAAAAATTTAACCATAAATGAAAAAGAGATCACGAATACAATCTATGATATCCACTTATCTAAGAATTGATTTCTTACCAGTTTTCTTGACACCTAAATTTTGTAGAATCAAACAGGTTGTCCATTGAGGGTTAATCGATGTGTGTGTAAATGAACCCGAACACTTCATGATAAAAAAAAAGGTATTTAAAATTTTATGTCAAGAAAAATGAGATTGAGTCTTGTTACTGACATTTCTCGTCTGAACACACTCGTATGCTAATAATTTCTATCCTATCTTTTAAATTTTCCAAAAGCTATACATACATTGCTTTCATTCCTATATTACACATTTTAAATAGAAACTCACACTTTAACTTTATTGAGTTTGATGAAACATACGTTAAAATAACCAAATTATTTATGACAAACACGAACATAACTTAATTCACATTTTCACTTTTTACTTATGAGAAATGCATAAAAGTATTAGTATTCACTAAACTATGTTATGTTTTAGTGTTGAATGAAAGAATTTGCATTAATTTGTTTTTGGTACAAATAACTTAAAATACAAATTAAGAAAGTGAATGTTTTATAATTGTGACAAAAAAAAAATTGGTATAAAACTATACTTAATTGAAGTTGCAAATATTATTGATTGCATAATTATAATAATGAGACATTGATTTTGGTGTGCCAATAATACTTATATTGATTATTCATATTTGCTTTTAGACATTTGAGTTTGATTGGCCACTCAAAAAGCACCACCATGCATTATCTATCACCAATACCATTTATATTCTCAACCTTCTTTACTAACTTTTACAATCTTTCTAAACTAATTTAGAAATTTTCCCGAAGCACGTCGATGGAATAATATTTACAAAATATAACAAAATTTTATATTTTATCAATGTAAAAAAAATTTAACGTGAAGTGCAATTGGATGTACTTTTTAGGTATCTAGATTAATGTTATCAATTAGAATAATTTATGGTTTTCTCGATTTATGAAGTATCCATACTCTGCTTAGAAAAAACTCAATTTGGAATCTTTCTATTCTTGATTACTACTGTTTGCATCATATTCGATTTATAAATGGTACTGATAGAAAACTTTTAATCAATCGAGTAATATGAAGTATATTGAAAAGAAAAAAAAAAAAAAAAAAAGAGAAGAAGTTGTAGCAAAAAGTCATGCTCTTTGATAGACATTTGATAGATAGTGATATAAGTTTATCGGTATTTATCAATGTCTATTATTGATAATTGATAGAATCTGTAATTTTGTTATATTTTATAAATATTATTAGCAATTTTGACGTTAACGATAAATTTTCTTTAAGAATTTGATAAAAATATAAAAAAATTATCAATTTAAGATCGATCATAAATAGTTAAATTTTAATTCAATTCTTAATCAGTATTAAATTATTTTTTTCAAATTTAGAGTCGTTAGGTAATTTTTTTTATAGTTTTTAAAAACTGACCCTATAAACAGCATTTTTATCTCATTTATACCTCTAAATTTCCGACGCCATATTTATTCTTTTTCAATATATTAAAAACCAAGTCAAAATTTAAAAATTTAAACAAAAAAAATCCATTTGATAACAATTATATTCTTTTTTTCAAATTTCAAAAACTAAGTTTATAAATACTTATTCCACCTCTATTTTTTTTTTCTACTTTTTATCAATATTTTAAAAACCAAGCCACGTCTTTGTTATTAAAAAATATACAAATTGTTGTAGAAAATTAGTGAGAAGTTAAATTAAATTCTCTAAAACTTAAAACTAAAAACTAAAAATAAAATAGTACTATGTAGAGTCTAACTATTTTAATATTAAATTTATCATAGGAAAATTACATTAACTAACAAAAACATTTAGAAAAAACAGCTCATGACACCAAATTTTTGCATGTTGTGAATATTGCAAAATTAGTGATATCAGACGACTATCAAATGATAATATCATAAAATTATCAGAGAGTTATCAGACGATCATCACTTTTAAATTTACTACTTTTGTAAATTTGAAAATGTTGATAAATTTTTTTACTATTTTTTAAAAACTCGTTACTTATAATCCTTTGTAATATTATTATTCGAAAATTAGTGCTTGAGAATATATATTAGATTGATAAGTTTCCTATTGCGTGAAAAAAAAAAATGACGAATCTCTAATTAGAATTATTCTTTTTTTCCACTATTATATCTAACATTTAAAAATAGTATCCATGAATTCTCAAAATAGTAATGAAAATAAAATTGAGAAAAAAAAAGTTACTATGGGAATAAGAAAGTAAATTGTTTTTTTTTTAAAAAAAACATTTATTAATTTTCTCTAATATAAAAAATAATTTCAAAATATTTGAAAACTAATTGTTTAGGGGTATTATAGTCTTTCTACTTCGATCCAATTCTCAATGCAGAATGGATCTTTGAATGTGGTGCTGCCACTTGTCCCCCACTAACCAAATGTATTTGACACGTGTCCTGCCCTAATTTTTTTAAAAGTTTTAGATCCAAATTTCATTGATATTTGAGGCTTTCTTTCTTTAAAAAAAAAAATACATTTTACTTATATATATATATATATTTTTTTTTATGTTCCTGTTAAAAATAACGTCAATATATAGATCATAAACAAGTCTCGTAACAAAAAAAAACTTCGAGATTACTATAAAGAGGAAAACCTACCATAAACAAGTGCTTCGAATGGAATAAAATGGTATAAGAAAGACGGAGAAAGAGGAATTTGATTCCGTAATTTTCTTAGAGGCTTAAGTAGAATGAGCTCTTTGGAGCTGATTCTATAGTTTTCATGGATTTTATTTATAGTTATGGAACTACGTAGTGCAACATATGATTAGCTTTTACAATATTTGAGTGTCAAGAAAATTTGTAAAAAGTTATTTATTAGGTAGATGATCGCAATAAATTGAATATTGTTGTACTCAGATTTTGTAATTTAAATTATGTATTGATTTATTAAATAAAAACTTGATACTAGTTTATACTGTTTTGTTTTATTTAACTATAAACTTAGATATTCAATTTGGTATGTAATATTAAAAATAAACTATGAACTTAAATGTCTTTTAAGATTCTAATTATAATGCATATATATTTGTTGTACGGAAAATATTAGAGGTATTTAAAAAAAATAAACTATTTATACCATGTAAAAAAAAACCAATAAAACACATAAATCTACAATGTACTTTAATTATTTTAACGTTAAAATATCATTTTAATTCTAATAAAGTTTGTTCAACGTTAATCTTTATACTTTTAATTCTTAAATAAAAGTTAACTTTTACCTAAATTAAATAATAATTATTATTTGCATGTAAGGAAGTTAATATATTTTCAAAAGTTTGACTAGCATTAAATCAATAATTATTAAAATTAGAGTAAGATTTTAAAATTCAACCAAGTTTAAAATATAATAACCACCTAGTACTTTTACAAAATTTAAAGGGTTATTTTTATTTGTTTTTTTTTTTAAATATAAAAATTTGATAAACTATTTACCCATAGAACAAAATTATTAAAAACAAAATTCTTTACATTTTTTTTTGAGTATTTTGTCAAATTCTCTAACTTTTTTTAAATTTTACTTTACTAAAATTTTATTTTATTAAAAAAGAAAAAAGAAAGAAGAATCCTTTTTTTTAGGCAAATTCCAATAAAGTTCCAAATTCTAAACAATATATTTCGCATTCCATTTATTTATTTATTAAATGCGAGGAAATTATTCCAAAGTACAAAAATGTAAAATTACGCAATTGTCCCTGACCGCCCTTCTTTCCTTAGAGGAAAAGACAACGAAGACCCTTCTGTTTGCCGCTCGGCTTTTGCCCGCCAATGGCAATGTCCACAAAGCATGTGAATGAGTGGCCGAGTAAATTTTTCCCTAGAAGATGCCTCATTTTCAATTGATTCTCTTCATCATCCGGCCAATAATCTTCTTCTCTGCACATGAGACTTCTAATCAACTCCATTTCTCCGATTCTTCTAGTATTTCAAACGCCATGATCATCACTGTTTTCTGTATGTAATTCTTCTCCAACTCGAAATTTTGGTTCAAAGAATGTGACCCTCTTCTCCTTTTTCTTCTATCCTTTGAATTTGAAGTGGGTTTTTTTTTTCTCCACGCCGTTGGAGTTGAGGTATCCGAGACTTGAAGTGTCTTTGTGGCACGGTTTGAACCTTTTGGGAAATTTCTTCTGTTTAGACTTTGGTTTGAAATTTATTCTTGGTGAACGGTTTGTGGTCGTGAAGTCTACAAATTAGAAAGTTTTAGCCTTGTGATTTGAATGGTTTTGGCTTTTTGTATGTGGAATCCCTGGCGCAATTCCTTAGAGTTGCTTTTTGGGGGTAAAAGTTATTTTAGCGTCTTTTTCTTGGAGTTACTTTTCCAGTGTTCGACTTGCTTGACAGAACGGTAAATGAAATGGGCTTCGTTTCAATATTATATATGCGGTCATTCAGCCAGCAAAGTTTGAGTTTTTCTTTCTCCACTTCAATTCCCTGTGTTGGGTTTTGAAGCAACTGAAGTATCGACGTTTGTGTTCATTCTGCAGGTTCTGGGAATCGACCTTGAACTTTTTTTCATTCTCATTTGGGCTATTGAAGAACGTAGCAACTTGATTATTTTATAAACAGTTCAGTGAATGGCCTTCTCGATCATGTCTGAGGAAGATGATCCTTACCCATCTTGGGATAAAACAAAAACACCTATTCGTATTTTCTTCAAGGATGCAAGGTAAAGAAGCTGCTGAACTATTCTTTTTCTCTTCCCCCCTGTTTTGCCGGATTGTTCACTAGGCTTTCTAACGGCATATCAAATGGGGGACCGTATTATGCTTTCAGGTTCCTGGATTGTGATCATAATGTTTTGATAAGGACCCTTACTTTCAATCGTGGTTTTTTTTTTTTTTTTTTTTTTTTTGTTGTGAACAGACATGTTTTTAAGTTGGATGAACTTGGTCGGGAAATAGCGCAGATTGCTTTGCCTGCTGCACTGGCTTTGGCAGCTGATCCTGTAGCTTCTCTGGTTGACACGGCATTCATTGGCCAGATAGGTAACTCTGCTTTTCTCTTAAAGTTTCCACGAACACCTTTTAGGTGGAAGGTGTCTTCTAATTTCTCTTATTCCCTTGTACAGTTTTAGTTTGCTTTGTATAGTGTCTCCATTGTTTTCTCTTTAGTTTTGTAGTATGTTCAGATTGCTACATCATGGTCACAGGTTCTGTGGAGCTTGCCGCTGTTGGGGTTGCTATTGCTTTATTTAATCAAGTTTCAAGAATTGCGATTTTTCCTCTTGTAAGTGTCACCACATCTTTTGTTGCTGAGGAAGATACTATTGGAAGTGTTTCTATTGAAGCAGAGGATAATAACGATACGGAGTCAGGTTTCTTTACAGATGATGAAAAAAGTTCGATGATCCCACAGAATGGTATGCTTTCCTTTTCCCTCATCCACTATTCAACCTTCCCCTATTTTGAAGATCAAAATTCATGAAAGTATTTTCTTCTTAGTCCTAGACCTCATGTGATTTCATTTGTTATAATTGATGGGGAAAGGTGAAGAAGCACATCATTCAAGAAAACCATTAGAAAAGAAATTTGAAAACGGTAAAGTTGAGAATGGAAGAAGATATATCCCATCAGCCTCATCGGCTTTGGTTATTGGTGGTGTTCTTGGCCTCATACAAGCCATCTTCTTGATTTCTGGGGCAAGACCTCTATTAAACTTTATGGGAGTGAAGTCTGTAAGTGTTCCTTGTTGTAAAAGAATCAAAATGTCTCTCTGCTGTTTAAATTAATGTCTTAAGACTTTCTTATGATTTTAGCTGCATAACATGAATGTAGGATTCACTGATGATGACTCCTGCACGGCAATACTTGACACTGAGGTCACTCGGTGCCCCGGCAGTTCTTCTCTCCTTAGCCATCCAAGGGGTCTTTCGTGGATTTAAGGATACAAAAACACCTCTATATGCAACTGGTATACACGAATACGAATCCTAGTTTCTGCTTCTGTTTACCTAACCGCAGGCAAAAAGTGAATGAGTTTTCTAAACGCCTTTGAACTACTTGTGTTCACAATTTCCCCCTTGTTCTCCTTCAGTGGCAGGAGATGCAACAAACATTATTCTAGATCCAATATTCATATTCATTTTTCGTTTGGGCGTTAGTGGTGCGGCCATTGCACATGTTATATCGCAGTAAGTTCTATTTATTTGCTGATTACATTACACGACATTTGGAGATTTTTCTTCACATTGTTCTTACATTTATCTTTTATTTTGTAGATATCTAATTGCACTGATACTTTTTTGGAGATTAATGGGACAAGTTGATCTCTTACCTCCTAGTATCAAACATCTGCAATTTAGTCGGTTTCTGAAAAATGGTAAGTGAGATTCATGTCACATACTGAAAAATCGCAAGTTTCTTGTCTAATGTGAATCAGCTTGTAAATAATTATTTCTTCAATCAATATCTTAGCCATAAAAGATTGTGCCGTCAGACTACCTCTGTATAGATCTATCATCTATGCTTAACAGGGAAAAAAAAGAATCTTAACTAGTTGAAAATGTAAAATCTGAATTCTCTTTTATTACCTCTTTGTATTCCACCTCTAACAATTATCCAGGAGTCTCAATACCAAAGGCAAATTATGGTGGACTATGATAAATACCATTGGTTCCGCTTTATTTGCTGAAATTAACTTTTAGAATTATACCATGACATCTTCAATCTAAAAGTCTGGTATCTTGTAGTAAACAATGTCCATGTTTCTACAGGCTTTCTATTATTAATGAGGGTCATTGCTGTGACGTTCTGTGTGACGCTTGCTGCATCATTGGCTGCACGTCAGGGATCGACTTCAATGGCTGCATTTCAGGTCTGTTTGCAGGTTTGGTTGACAACATCTTTGCTTGCGGATGGACTGGCTGTTGCTGGGCAGGTTTGCATTTTGTTCTTACGAGCAAATGATTCAGAATTACAGGCTTTTGATGTTCCTAAGTTCCTTTCATTTTAATAAACTCGCTCTCAAGTTTACTGTTCGTAATGTTGTTCAGGCGATACTAGCAACTGCCTTTGCTCAAAACGACCATGATAAGGCAACAGCTGCAGCATCGCGAGTATTACAGGTTCTTAATAATCTTTTTTACATATCTAATCACTTGCGATAAAGGCATTTTCTCTAATATTACTTAGTAAACTATACTGCAGCTGGGTTTGTTTCTCGGACTGATGCTTGCAGTCTTCCTTGGAGTTGGAATGACTTTTGGAGCAAGGTTATTTACAAGTGATGTTGACGTCCTCCGCCTTATTGGCATAGGAATACCAGTATGGCATCTTGTCTACCTGCTAAAGCAAACTATAGAAAAAACTGCACACTTCAATATTGAACCGAAACCAAAACCAAATTTTCTTTTACTTGATGCAGTTTGTGGCTGCAACTCAACCAATCAACGCCTTGGCATTTGTTTTTGATGGCATCAACTTTGGAGCCTCTGATTTTGCATACTCAGCTTGCTCCATGGTGAGTCTACAGTCCCCTCGCTCTCTTAAGAATTTCCATCCTCAATATTCGTTAGGGCGGGCTGAAATCTAATGACGACATGAATAGTAACTCAAGCAAAAAATGAACAAGATTACATATAATTAGTGAAACATATAAACTATTTGGGCCAAAAGAGAGAGTTGTAGATGAGCTAAATGATGAACTGCTCTCATCATCCAACCTTTCAAACTCAATATTCTTTCTCCAGGTTCTGGTGGCAATTATCAGCATTTTCTGTTTGTTCATTCTTTCCTCAACTCAAGGATTTATCGGCATCTGGGTCGCCTTAACCATCTACATGAGCCTACGAACACTAGCTGGATTCGGGAGGTACACTTAAATTTCCTTTCTCATCTAACAGATCTCGTCCCATCCAACTTTTGATAATGAACACTCCAAAATCAACTAGCATCTTTGACAATATAACACTTTTTACGACAGTCACTAGAAAGGCTAACGTTTTTTAATTCTACCTGCATTCATTAACAGGATAGGCACTGGAACAGGCCCTTGGTATTTCCTTCGGAACTAGGTTTGAGTTTTTCGAGTTGTTCGTATACATCAATAAGCTGTTTGGTGATGTTTCTTTTACAAAATTCTCCATTAATCTCCAAGAAAATACCTTTCATATCATTGTATGTACAGTAAAGAAAGGCAGCATGTATACAAGAAGAAAATAGAAGATGTATTGAGTGTTTTGTAGCTTGTAAATGACAATATTGAGAATAAGATCATCAGTGTAATAACAATAAATATAGTTTCCAATTTTATGTTAACTTTGTTATATTGAATCCTTTTACTTTGAAATTATTATTTCAAAGGTCTTGTAAGCATGAGCAGCTGTTTGTAAATGTTTTATTTTATTATTCTTGAATGAATAATAATATTTATTAAAGGGTTTTGTTCCCTCGTATCAGAAGAATTCAATTAAATTAGATTCAAATGATTTTTTAAAAAAAAACTGTTCAAAATTCTGTTTCCTTATATAATTATTAAATGTTGTATTTTTAAACTATGTAAAATAGATTGATTCTTATAGAATTTTTAAACTATAGAAAAATTTCAGATCACTTTGAAACAGTTATTCATAGGTCGGTACATTGATTTTTTTTTTTTTTCAAAACCGACTAGATTTTGGTAAATGTTCAAATCGATTTCGACATCAATGAGTTAGGGTCGGTCGGTCTAACATTTAAAAATACATTTTGAAAATTTTTCATTTGAAATTTTTTGAAATCAACTTCGACTGACCTCTTTTGTTTTTTGATCGACCAACTTCGGTTCGATCGGTTGGTTTGATTTTTCGGTTTATTATGTTTAACTCTAATTCACCTCAAAGTTTAAAAGTGTACTGTAACCAAATAGGTAGTGTAATTTATTAAATATAGAAAGAAAAGGAAAAAAAACATAAACAAACCCATCAATTAAATAAAACAAAACCTATTTTCACGGCATAAAACAATTAGATACTCGATTTTCACGGCATAAAACAAAACCTACAAAATTTATTACAGCTGAATTTTTCTATGAAATGTAAATATCATTAATTAGTCGATATTTTTACCACGTGTAATGTTTTTCCCTTCACTAAATCATAAGTTTAGTGCAAGTTTGTGTTGAATAAGTTTCTAAATTATAATTAGATACTCGATTCTTTAGATAATTGTAAAATAATTTAGAAGTCTGAATGTATAAATATTATATATATTATAGACCTATTATATAAAATACAAAATTCTAAAACAACATTCTAAATTAAAATTTCAGAATTTATTGATAATGCAAAATTAAAAGGTAATTGAAATTGTAATTTAAGCTGTAATTAAATAATTAAATAATTTCCTATCTCTAACGGTTAAAAGGTCAACTTCAAATCAAAAGCTGAGATCGGTTAATCCATTACTCTATCCCTTAACTTCCTTTCTCCTTCACCCGCCAAATGATGTTGCGTCTTTGTCAATGGAAATTGCAGTTAATCTAAGCTTTCACGGACTCTCTTCAACTCCTGAACAAACCCATTTGATCAATGTCTCAGAGGATTGGAACTCAATCATAAAGCATCATACCAAGCTTAAGAATGACCATGCCATTCTGTCTACATATACCCAGATGGAATCTCTTGGCATTACACCCGATTCTGATACAATGCCTCTTGTTCTAAAGGCTTGTGGGAGGCTCAACGCCATTGGTAATGGGGTAAGAATTCATTCTTGTATTAGGAGTTCGGATTTGATCAATGATGTTCGGGTTGGGACTGCTTTGGTCGATTTCTATTGTAAATGTGGGCTTGTTGCAGAGGCCAGCAAAGTGTTCGTTGAAATGCCTGAAAGAGATTTGGTGTCGTGGAATGCTTTGATTTCCGGATATGTGGGGTGTTTGTGCTCTAAAGAAGCAGTGTTGTTGTTTGTGGAGATGAAAAAGGCTGGTCTCACACCCAATTCTCGTACTGTTGTGGCTCTGCTTTTGGCATGTGGTGAGATGTTGGAGTTGAGATTAGGACAAGAAATTCATGGTTATTGTTTGAGAAATGGGTTGTTTGATATGGATGCTTATGTTGGTACTGCTTTGGTAGGATTTTATATGAGATTTGATGCAGTACTTTCACACCGTGTTTTTAGCTTGATGTTGGTGAGAAATATAGTGAGTTGGAATGCAATAATAACCGGATTTCTTAATGTTGGAGATTGCGCAAAAGCTTTGAAGCTTTTTAGTAGTATGCTGATAGAAGGTATAGAGTTTGATGCTGTTACCATTTTGGTGGTAATGCAAGCATGTGCAGAATATGGATGTCTTCGATTAGGCATGCAACTGCACCAGTTGGCTATCAAGTTCAATTTGATTAATGACTTGTTTATATTAAATGCACTATTGAATATGTATAGTGATAATGGAAGTTTGGAATCATCATGTGCGTTGTTTAATGCTGTTCCCACCTTTGACGCTGCTTTATGGAATTCCATGATATCTTCTTACATTGGTTTTGGATTTCATGCTGAAGCTATAGATTTGTTTATTAAAATGCGTTTGGAACGCATAAAAGAAGATGTTAGAACCATTGTGATTATGTTATCTTTATGCAATGATCTAAATAATGGTTCAATATGGGGCAGAGGCTTACATGCTCATGCCATGAAAAGTGGAATAGAACTAGATGCATATCTGGGCAATTCGTTGTTAAGCATGTATGTCAAGCACAATCAAATAAATGCTGCACAGAATGTTTTTGAGAAGATGAGAGATTTGGATGTCATCTCATGGAACACAATGATATCAGCATTTGCTCAGAGTATGTTTCAAGCCAAAGCATTTGAACTCTTTTTGATGATGTGTGAATCAGAAATCAAGTTTAATTCTTACACGATAATATCTCTCCTCGCATTCTGTAAAGATGGAAGTGATTTAGTGTTTGGGAGATCAATCCATGGTTTTGCAATAAAAAATGGTCTCGAAATAAATACTTCTTTGAACACCTCACTTACTGAAATGTACATAAATTGTGGTGATGAAAGAGCAGCTACAGATATGTTCACTAGATGTCCTCAAAGAGATATAGTCTCATGGAATTCCCTAATTTCAAGTTATATAAAGAATGACAATGCAGGAAAAGCTCTATTAGTTTTTAACCATATGATTTCTGAGCTGGAGCCGAACTCTGTGACAATCATAAATATCCTCACATCTTGTACACATCTTGCTCATCTACCACTAGGACAGTGCTTGCATGCTTACACAACCAGAAGGGAAGAATCTCTTGAAATGGATGCTTCTCTGGCAAATGCTTTTATAACTATGTATGCACGATGCGGTAAATTGCAATATGCAGAAAAGATATTTTGCACCCTGCAGACAAGAAGTATTGTCTCTTGGAATGCCATGATAACAGGATATGGCATGCACGGTCGTGGACGCGATGCCACTCTAGCATTTGCACGGATGTTGGATGATGGTTTCAAGCCTAACAATGTATCTTTTGCATCTGTTTTATCTGCCTGCAGCCATTCTGGTTTGACCGAGACAGGTTTGCAACTTTTCCATTCCATGGTGCGGGATTTTGGTGTTGCTCCTCAACTTACTCACTATGGTTGTATGGTTGATCTGCTTGGTCGTGGGGGCCATTTTTCTGAAGCTATAGCTTTCATCATCTCAATGCCCATTGAACCTGATGCATCAATTTGGAGAGCTTTGCTTAGTTCATGTCAGATTAAAAGCAATAAAAAGCTATTGGAGACCATCTTTGGAAAGCTTGTTGAATTAGAACCAAGCAATCCAGGCAATTTTATTTTGCTTTCCAATATTTATGCAGCAGCAGGCCTTTGGTCAGAAGTTGTACAGATAAGAAAGTGGCTTCGAGAAAGAGGTCTAGGAAAGCCTCCAGGAACTAGCTGGATTGTAATTGGCAATCAGGTTCACCATTTCACTGCTACTGACGTATTACATCCTGAATCAGAAAAAATTTACGAAAATTTGAATTCTTTGACATCATTGATCCGAGATATGGGCTGACATTAAGGATTTTTCTGTCATCCAGCCAAACGTGATTTTGTGCGTGTTATGAAAAGAGCTTTTTTTGAAAAAAATTACGTCGTTGTTCACTCCTTGCATTATGCTCATGATTCAATCCTGCTATTCAAAACTGAATTGAGATGTGCTTTGTGAGAGAATTGTAAAACGAAAGGGATGAAGCCCAAATCGATATTCTCTGTTCTTGCCCGATATATCTTACAAGAGATCCACTTCTTGTAGCATTCTTCTTTGTGATCTCCAGCGGTCTTTTGGTCAATTGCCTGGTTCCCCCAACTTGATCTAGATTCCTCCGAGAACCGAATCAGTACGTATACTTTGTACTGATTTTCTCATTATCCTTTCTAATATATGAGTGCGTTGGTTTATCATGTATAAACAAACCATTCTACTTGCTGGTACAAATTACGATTAGATATATGACATCCATTTCAAATATGTATTTCTCATGTTATTTTACTGAAAGAACTCTAAATCACAACCATGAACCAACACCTTTTACTAAAGATTACCGCCTTTATCATCTTCATGATGGTGGAGGCTGTGGATCTACATAAATTTCTCTTTAAGATAGTAAATGTCACCTGCATGATTTTGCTTTAGAAATTGAGAAATTATGACTCTTTCAACTGGAAAGATGACACAGAATGCGAAACATTATTATATGTTTTTGAGTTCAACAACATATGGGATTCATGATTTTCGAACCTATGACCTTTTAGTCAAAGGTTTAGGCCTAAACCAATAGAATCGTACCTAGATTAGCACAAAATGAGATATCTTGTGAGGTTTGATTACTGCAAGTACAACAGATATGAAACGGTTGGACTAATCTCCAAAATGCCTTTTGTTTATAGAAACATATTCAATGACATTGGTACTTTTAACATGATATAAGATGTTGAAAGTATTTACATTGAATTTTTTTGTAGTAGTGGATGTAAGAATTCTTATTAGTTGGTGGAAAATAATATGAATGTGAATGACAACTAATTAGGAAGAGGGCCAGATTGGTCGACACTAAAGGAAAATAAATAAGATAAAAAAATCTTCTAACTCCTAGTCTGCCAATCTCCTAAAAGCTCTAGTCGTCGGAAGGCCATATCACAGTCTCCATTAGCCTCTCTCGCATCAACTCCAAGTTCTCATCAGATATCCCTTTGTATATTTCAGCATGATCACATTTCTATCCAACACCACCAAATCACAATTCAATATAATAATAATAATAATAATAATAATAATAAAAACCCCTCAAAATACCAAGTTTGTTCTTACCTTAACCCATTTGTTATAGAGATGAAGCCTTGTTATCATCACCCTCTCAGCCAAATCTTGCTTCTCCTGGTAATCATCCAATTTGTTTCAGTACTCAATCATTTACAAATCTTCATGTAATTCAAATAGACCCTTTAGACTTCTTTTTCCCTCCCTTTTGAGTTCAACACGTGAATGTATAGGGATTTGAACCCCTAATGTGCTGGTTGATGATATTGTGTCTTAATCAAGTGAGTTAGGTTTAGGTTTAGGTTTACAATCTTTTAGAGATCGGTATATTACCTTTACAAGAGTTCGAATGAAACGCTTCCCTTCCCCAGGCTTGTGATTTACAACAAAGCTGTTGATGTAGAAAAAGGTGAAATGCAAGATTAGATGGGGAAATGAAATAATGTTCTGGAAACACTATTTTGATTTCCACAGAATAAGCATTTACATTGGCAGTCATAATGAGTTCTTAAAAACTAAAGCAAAAGGCTTCACTTACTTATAAAACCATCTGTACTGTGTTGGGTTCATCTCATAAAGCTGATTCAAAACTGTCTTCACAGCTTTGTATGTGAAATAATTCTGTATTTGCTGCAAATAGAAAGCCTCTGGTAAGCTTAAAATAGTTTTTTCTTCCCTTTTTAAATGCAGAATCCAAGTGCCAAGAACATTGATCATTCAGGAAGCAGGAGAAGAGACAAGTATTTGATAACAATCGGTAACCATCTCGTTTTTTGTTTTTGAAAATTAAACCAAAAATTAGAAGACGGATCAAAGCATTTTGCATTGAAGAAGAGAGTGATATAATATCCCTACCATTTTCACATCATTAAAACTATCCTCATACTGCCCTGCAAATTCATTGACAACAACAGGCCTCCGATTCCTTCGTTGGTTCCTCTTACTCTGACGGCCACCACCGGCCGAGAGCTGCCACTCGACACCAAGATTGACAAACGAACTTCTCAAGTCCACCGATTTAGACACGGTCAAATAACTCTTAGCCTTAGATTTCCTTTGCAAAACCAAATCCCCACCACTTCTAAGACCCATATTGGTAACCGGCGACGAGTCGAAAGACAAACACGGCGGCAGGGAGTCGACCACAGGTGCACCAACAACAAACAAAGCTCCCACCATTTCGGAAAAAAAAAAAGATTACAAGATCACAAGCCAACCGTTGAGAGAAGGAGGATTTATGGAGTGGGAATAAAGGAATTGAAAGAGAAGTGAATATAAAGGAAAAGTGGGAGAGAATAGGAGATTGGGTCAAAGATTCAGCTATCGTAAGAAACTCAAACTTTGAGAATTCAATTTAGAATTGTACAAGAAAGAGGATGAAAGAAAGGTTTCTTATTGTTGGAAGTTTGTCGTTAATTTCCCTTTTTCTTTGGTACAAAAAAAAAAAAAAAAAATGCATGTCAACTGCCAACGTAAACCAAACATTTTTCTGAGGTCTTAAATCATCCATGCAACATTCCCCAACTCTCAAAACCAATTGTGGTTGTTTTTTCCATATTTAAATTACATATTCTTAATGCTTAATATTACTTTTCTTCTACTTCAATAATTGCATACCAAACATCAAATTTCATCATAAAATAAATTTAAAAAAATTAATGGAATAATTATGTAGGATAGATGCATGTCTATGTTCTCCTAATCATGTTAAGTTAGGTTAGATTTTGTTGGAAAGAGAAAAATTAATAGATGAAAATAATGAGAGAAAAACAAAAGAAAAGTGATGGTAGAAAATAGAAAATCTAGAGCATTCGAGGTGGGCGGTTAGCGTGGAATCTGGCGGATTCCTAGCCACCTTCAAATGTGAATGTTTTTGTGCATCTTTTACTTTTCTTTCTTTCTTCCCCTCCCTCTCCCACTCCCATCATTAAGCACCAATTTTTCTTCTCATTTATATTATTTTTGAACTAAAGCTTCATATTTGGAGAATGGTCTGGTGAGAATAGCTTTAACGAAGGAATTTTGTTTTGTACAACCAAAAATCTTACCGTCAATCATCTCCACGTGGCAGACTCAACTCCGTCCGTATGGGCCAAGTGAACTGATCCTACATCTTAGATCCATGGGCCTTTGGCCCATTTTCCCGTTTTATTGTAGACTGTTTGTTTATTTATGGCAATTCCAATCGATAATAATGTATTTCTCATTTCCCTTGCAAACGAAGCTTTGGAGCAACAACGTTCTTCTATTTTTCGTATCCCTATAGTTATTAATTCAGCTAAGAAGAAGAGGTTAACACCTTTAATCTCTCACCCCACATGTTATTAGGGATGTATATAAGTTGCGTTGGAATGGGTTGAAGACAAATTATGGACCAATAGAAAGTCCTCGAACGGCCAAAAATTGAACTCTTGTCACTTCTATATATGAGGGTCAATCTAATCAAACTCAATTCATAATTTTTGGATTGCATCATCGGGTTGTTTTTTTTTATATATAATTTAGATTATTTTTCATTTTTATTTTTTCACTAAAAGTTGAATTTTCGAAGTGAAAAAATGTCATATTTATGTAAATGATCTAAATATGTTAAATTAATTTTTTAAAAATTTATAATCAAACAAAAAACAAATATTATATATAAAGTAAATGTGTTTATCTTCAAATACATAAAACTTGAGTTCAGGTAAAATTTAAGTATATAATCAAATTCATTCAAAATAGAAAATAAAAAACATTTAAAAGTAACTATGTGTATATATATAATGATAATAATAAAAAAAAAGACCAGGTCAAGTTAATCTAGTTACTAAATTATATAATTCGAGATTTAGTGCGAAATACATAATGTTTTAAAATTTTGCAACTCAATACAATCCAAACTAAAAATGCAACTCACTTAGTTGGGTTACTTTTTTCTTAATACCCCTACATGTTATTGAACAATTAGAACAGATAGTAGCTCAACGTCATCAAGGTAAAAACTATAGATTAACTACTATTGTTATAGTTTTCAAATTTGGTACAATAGAAATAGATTGATACCTTAAATCTCTTGGTCCCTAACACGAACTATTTATCAATTATTATTATTACCAATTTTAAGTTAAAATTGAAGGGGAAAAAAATCATGCAAAATTAGAAGTAACAATGGAAAGGAAACCCTAATAAATGGTTGAAAGTGCCAAAGTGGATTTTTCCTGTTAGGTATTTGTTGAGCTTCTTCCTCAAAATTCATGGGCCAGCCCGGAACGAAATCGGAAGGGTAGGGATCCATTGAGGCTTAACCGGAGGTCTCTTTCAGTTCCTTTCCTTCCTTCACCGTATTTGGATTTTGGAGTTTCGATTCAGATTTCACAATCCAACTCAAGCTGCAATAACCAACTGGGTTATCCCCTATCAGCATGAACATGTTCTACCGAGGGTAACTTTCCCCGATCTCTATGCTCATCTTTTTCTTCTTGCTCTGTTTCGTTCCCTGTTAATTCTCACAATTTTACGTCGGTTTTGGGCTCTGGGTTCTCTTTTTTTGCTCTTTATTTCATGTAATATATTGACTAATTGGGAATTGTTAGTTGCTATTATTTACTGATTAGTATTGCGAACAATTATCGGTTTCCTCATCTTTCACTTCAAGAATTTCCTGCTTTCTTTTCTCGGATTGGGATTTTTTGTGGGTGTGATCGTGTGGGTGAATGTTGTTCTGGTGGAGTTTGTTTTCTTTTTTGGGTTTTTATATTTTTCTGCAAGCTTTGTACAATAGGATGGGGAGAAACAATTTAAATATGGTGTATGATTCAACTAGGAAATTAGAATAAGACCGAGGTTTTAACTTGAAAATTTTTTGTTTTTTGTTTTTTGTTTTTGTGAGTTCTGTAGGATGATTGGTGGGCATGTTTATATGATTTAGAAAATTGATTTGTTGGATTGTCATCAATTAACTATTGGTGTTGGTAACTCTTGGGTTTTAATGTTTACTGTCTTTATAGTACACGAGAATGTTTTAAATGGGAAGAAGACGCTTGATTCCCTTTGCGAGTCTGATAGATTGGAAAATGAGGAACAGACAAGACGGCCGAATTAGTTCAACCACCAAAGAAGGTTAAAATTGAAACTCTACTATATACTAGAAACAGAAATTATTTGGAGGAAGAGAGTCACCACTGAACGAAAAGTGTTAGGAACAGTGTATCAATTGTTTGCTAAGAATAAAACTTCAATTGGCTCTTTACAATGGAATTGGAGGAGGCCTTTGATATGGTTGATTGAAATTTATTGAATCAATAGAAAAAGGACTTTGGCCTGAAATTTTCGATTGTTTAATGCAAAATCTTAGAGTAGAATTAAAACTTCAAGTGGGCAAGACTACTGAAATTTTTGTCCTATGCCCTACCCCGCGGAGGTCACTCAGGTGGACAATAGCAAGAGGAGTAGCAAACTCTCCTAGGGACCCAAACTAACTCTCACTCAATATGTTTTACCTAGAATTTCAACATACACCTCTCTTTGAAATTCCTATTTCTATTGCCATGACAATTCCATGTCAACAGGCTCGCTCCCACCTTGTGTCATGTAACATTCATGATCTTCCTCTAGGGGTTAGTATTGGCAATGTAATCAATCAGAATCTGGATTCTGTCCTTCGTTTTTAAATGGTCGTGGAGATTCTCAAATGAACAAATTTGCTCTATCACTAGGTCATTTCCAGTAAATATGATGCTCAAATGAATGGATCGTCTCCCTTTGATAAAATTCCAGCACTTGATGTTTAATCTTCTGGTGGATTTCAAAGCTGAAAATGGAGAGAAAATTTGACCTTAGGAAAATTGCTCATCCCAAACCCTCTCATTGAGACCTTTCTCGCTGATTAATCTCATACGACCATAACCCCTATACTATTTTACTATGAAAAACAAATGTAGTAAGAGAGCTGACTATCAGGATTGGAGAGTTAAACTTTTAATTTAATACTGAAGACATCCCAAGGATGAGGAACTCCCAAATATTCGAGATCTCTTGCAGGAACTAGCTCATTTAGGACACTGACCAATCTGCTAGGAAGAAGAAATTTGGGGTCTGGACAAATATGTTCGCAAGATTGATACCTTTTAGGAGAGTTGTACTAAACACCTTTTAGGAGTTGCTCGCAAGATTGCATCCCTCTTCTTTTAGTCTCCAATAATATGCAGAGTCATCTCTTCCTATGCTTCAATTATGTATCTAACCTCTGGAGAAACCCTCACTCTCTTGATTAGCCTCTACAAAAGAGGATGAAATAATCTGTGTGTCAATTTATCTGCTCTTGTCTGTGACCATGGTGAAGTTTAATGTAGTCCATTATAGGGGTTGGTCGTTGTGGAATACCTGAGGGTATTGGTGTTTGGCAATGCATTTTTGCAGTTGATTTAGAAGTGTCTGCCTTATATATATAAATGTATGTATGTATATTTATACACACATAGATATCTTCTGTGTTTTGGAAAATAGTGAAGTTACCCACGTTCGTTTAATATGGGAAACTTGAAATTGCAGATTGATACTTTTGTAGCCAAGAAAACATTAGATGTGATAGGAGCCATCTATTCGTTACTGGAGCAATTAATTTGAGAAATGCTTTTGTTTGAATTTCAAAATAATATTATTATCTCCCCGGATGGGATATTGACAAGGTTCCTGTTTTTTGTGGATTTCTTGTTTCTGTTTGGACTAAAGTTCATACGCTGATGGTGGTGATGGTCGTGAAATGGGTGCAAAGCGTCAAAGGATAGTCGATCAGGGATCTTCTTATTATGGGACTTCTCCGGGTTCTGGGTTTATGTATAATACAAGTCCTTATGCGTATGTTAATCAGCCTCCACCATTTCCTGTTGTCAGACTACGGGGTTTGCCTTTCGATTGCATGGAAACTGATGTCGTTGAGTTCTTTCATGGTCTGGACATAGTCGACATTCTTTTCGTCCACAAGAACGGCAAATTCACAGGGGAAGGTTTTTGTGTCTTGGGTTATCCTCTCCAGGTTGATTTTGCTCTTCAGAGGAATAGGCAAAACATGGGCAGAAGATATGTTGAGATTTTCAGGAGTAATCGTCAAGAATACTACAAGGCTGTAGCTAATGAAGTTTTTGATGCCCGGGGTGGGTCACCGAGAAGAAGTGCCCCAAGGTCCAAGGTAAACGATGAGGTGAAAGACTCTGCTGAGCACACCGGTGTATTACGCTTGAGAGGACTGCCATATTCTGCAGGCAAAGATGACATACTGGACTTCTTCAAAGGTTTCAACTTATCAGAAGACTCAATTCATTTGACACTGAATTCAGAGGGGAGACCAAGTGGGGAAGCATTTGTTGAATTCTCAAACGAACAAGACTCAAAAGCAGCAATGTCCAAGGATAGAATGACACTAGGTAGCCGCTACATCGAGTTGTTCCCATCATCACATGAAGAATTGGACGAAGCAATCTCTAGAGGACGGTGACACCACCTATAATTCTATTCACTTTTCTTCTTCAATTACTATGTTGTTTTGCTTTTGGAGCCAATGAGATTTATGGAGTTAGAAGTGAATAGGAGAGCTAAGTTTGTTTTGTGTGCTTATGGTAACCATACATTCTCTGTACTTTCCAGGACCATTATTTGCCAGTCGAGCAGGTCGTTTCGCTCTCGACTGCATGAATTTGTGAAAAGAATTTGGTTTAGTAGGCCTCTTTCTATATGATGTATTAACCATTTCTCTGTGCTGATGCTTAAAATATCTCCACCCTTATGTACTACAGCATTTGCTCGCACAAAATTTTCAAAATTTACAAGTTAGATCCTTATTTCAGGTAAATGCTGTACTTCAGTTTTGTTTTATAACCTCTGTCTGACATTTTCTTCTTTAAATTAAAAGATGAAAGGTGAGGGAGAAAGATTGAAAATTGGAAACTGTATGTGTAGGCAACAATTGAAATGTTTTTTTTCAAAACTGAAACCTAGACAGATTTTCTTAGGATAAAGTTGAAAAGATGAAATTGGTAAAGGAAAAGGACATGGGAACGTGGATTAATATAAATTTTAAATAAATTGTTGTATTAAAAGAATAACTCTTCATGTCAAATATAATATTTTGTGTTATCATTTTTCATTATTAATAATTTGACTCTTTGTTGTAAATACATTATGGTGGGGTACATAAAATTAAAATTATTATACTATGGTCCATTTTTAAATGTAAATGTAGCAAAAAAAAAAAATTGAAACTATGCGTATTTAAACACTTGTAATCGTATTAGAATGTTAAACTCTAGACATAGAAGTTTTTTTTAGAAATAAGAATTGAAAGAAAAATAGAAAAACCAATTGCCTTTTAATTAAAATGAACCAACATACATGATACAAGAAAGGCTAGAATATTCTCAATTCATACATTTTGTATAACAAATCAAATCAATCATATATACCAAATTGATTCATTCAATCTTTTAGTTTCAAAAACTTTTCTCATCATAAGACCCCCTTTTTTTTTTCTCATTTGAGAACTAATTGAAGAGCCTACATTATAATAAGCATATAATATATAGTAGGATCATGAGAATTTCCTTTTTTTTTTTTTTTTATATATATAATTATGAGAAGTTTCTATAATTGTGCCAAACTTTAAAGAAACAAATGAAAGGAATCTTCATAAATAACTAATTAGTACTACTACCTCATCAATTTCAAACTCCACCACATTTATATTAAATTCATAACTATATATCTTCACAACCAAAATATCATCAAAAACAGATTCTACAAAGTACACATTTTAATTTCTTTCTTAATTTACTTCGATCATAGCAAGAAATAATTAATATTAAAAAAAAGTTTGTGAGTAATGAAATTGATTCTCATAAGGGCAGGGGGCAGGGGGCAGCCACCTGCCCTAAATTAAACTCATGAAAAATTAGCATTAATCCCAAGAAGAGTTGCCTAAAAATTTGAACTCTATCTCCCTCCTTTCTCTCTCTCACTGATTACTACCTCGGGCAGCGGGCAGCCTACCCCTGCTTATAATCAGCTCAAGATGGGCAGGGAAATGCCAATCCCTCTTTCTCTCTGTTTCTCTCTCTCTAGGGTTTTGTGGGTTTTTGAACTTCAATCCTTCTCTTTAATGGTTATCTTCCCAAATTCTTTGAAACCCTTTTCTTTGTAGAACCAATCCTTTCTAAAGCTTAAATCTTTCGCCTAAACCCCTCTGTTTTTCTTCTTACTCGAAATTCCTCTGTTTTTCCTTCAAAAATGGCGCCTTCAGGAGCAAGAATGGCTACAAGAACAAGAAGAGCTTTACCCAACTTGAAGCTAACGAAGAAAATCAGGAAAACGACGAACAAGAAACAACCGCCGCAGAAGATAGAGATTCCAGTTGCCGTCACGCAAAACGACATCGTTGAATTTGGCGACGAGTGTTCCGACGGCGGTTGCAGTACTCCAAAAGCAGAGAGACATAGAATCCCAGAGATTTTGACGTGTCCACCGGCGCCGAAGAAACCAAGAGCTGTTTCTGATTGCTCATTCCGACGATCACCCATTGCCTTTTTTGCCCCTCCAGAATTAGAACTCTTCTTCTTTGTTGCCTTGCCGGTGCCGGACATTTCAGTCTGAAGCTCAAAAAAAGAAAAAAAAAATCGTGTGTTTATACAAATTTTTACAGACATGAATGAATCAACCATCAAGTTGTTAATTTTTCTCATCTTTTTTCTTTTTTCGTTAGATATTAGTTTGAATAAGTTTGTATTTTCTTTTTGTGTGAGATTGTGAAATTAGGTTTGCTGTGTAATATTAATATTATAATATAATTTTGATTTTGGGAATTTGAACAGTGTACTGTATTGTATTGTATTGTATTGTGTTGTAGGGTTAGTTTATTTGTCGTCGTCCCAGAAAGTTTCCCTCGTGATAATTTTTGAAGGTAATTGATGGGTTACTTTATTTTGAAGTGTAATGGGAATGGGTCAATGGTGGCTGCCATTTTCGTTTTGAAAGCTTCAGACTTTAGGGTTTTATGACAGTTCATTGGTGGGAGCAGATTCCAAGAAGAAGATGAAGAAGAAGATGATGATGAGGAGGAGGAGAAACTGAAACGGCGTCGTTTTAAGAAGCAAGAACTCTGTTTCCCTTTCCTCAATACATTTCCACTTCTTCACACACTTTCTATCATTTTTCTTTCATTTTCCACGTGGCCTTTCCTTTCCTTTTTTTTCTTTTTTAATTTTAAAAAAACTTTTTTTACAAAAATTAAAATTTTAGGTTTTTGTTTGTTTGTTTATATAATTATTTTGAAATTTAAGTATATGTCATCCACACAAATATATAATTCTTTTTTTCTCTAAATTGTATAGATATTGGTGTGTAATAATTGGGAAAGAAACATGTGAAAGGAAATGTTGCACTTTTCAACAAATTTGCAGTTTTTTTTTTTAACATGGTGAAATAACCGAAACGAAATTGTGGGCACGTTGATGGGTCTCTTGTTCTTGCTTTTGTTCTCTCTCATTTACATTTTCTCAGTCGCTTCTCTTTCACTTATTTGTCATTTTCTCTCTCTCGTACGTTCTTGCTCTATTATCGCATTGAATCTAATTTATGTTTTGAGCAATATTCTAATGGTTAGAAACGACATTCTTGCAATGTTTGTAATGATTGACGATGAGAATAATGGAAAGAAGAAAATTAGGGAATGGGTGAAACAGTTAGAGAGAAGGAAAAAAATTTAGAGAATTTTGTAACTTTGACGGACGATAATATAAACAAAAGGACAAATATATTAATTTTCAGAAAACAAGACATAAATTATTTTGAGCTTTAAAATTGTGTCAATTTCAATTATGTCACGTACTCTAAAACTGTTATTTCATTTGAATATTAGTTAAAATTTTCGTTTGAGTTGAATTTTCTTATAGAAATTTCGAGAAATTGAAAAAAAATCGAAATTCCTTCATTACGAAAATTTAAAGCAGGACGAAAGATTTTGACGGATATTATTATAAACCATGTTTATAAGTAATTGTTTCTTTAATATATATTAAATTCCTTTACTTTTTAGAAAAATATATAGTTTCCCCTAATAAAAACTCTCTTTAAGAATATAGTTTCTAAAAAGTATGTGGAAAAATTCAAATTTTCAATTAAGTTTTAACCATTAAACTTAAAGAAAAAAAAAAGATCATTTTTTTTTCTTCAAAAGAAAAAGAAAATACTTCATTGAAAAAGTTGAGTATATACTTTTGGCATATATTTTAATTACAATTTGACAAACTACAAGAAAGAAATTACATATATGTTTACAATCCCTTCAAATCACATAATTATTGGTTTCAAATATTCTGATGGAATCTAATTGCCTGGTGTGGTCATTAATCTGCTAAATAATGTTGTTGCCAATCTTTCTGAAGTCTATTTTAATTTCCATTACCGAGGAGACTAAGAATAGAGGTAGAAAGTTAGGCATTGTCTCATTTTCTAATGTTCGCCACAATCATAACAGTTTGACGCACCGTGTTGCACATAAAGTTTTAGAGGATTCAGTGCGTTCAACCTTTTCTACTCCTTATCTTGAAAGTGGCCTTATCTAGTGAGATGGTTAGTCTACGTTTTTTTCACCTTGTTTCTAATTAAAAACATATAAATGATTAGATTAGAAGTAATTAAGTTAAATTATTAGAGAATGATGAATATAATTAGAATAATAATTGAAAGAGAAAATGGTAATAATGAATTTCCTTTTGCTTCTTCCAAAGAAAAAGGATTTATTATTATTATTTAGATATGAAGTTTGTGAGAAGAAACAAACCTCATCCAAAACAAAACAATGCATAGAGAATCCAATGAAACCAAGTCGTGCGGCTTCCGAATCACTCTCTCAAAAATAATCATAATAATGTTTTACCAAATGGAATCTCATCATTTCTTTTTCTTTTTTTTTTTCTTTTCAAATTTTGTTTTTGTTTTCATACATTCAAAAGAAAGAAAGAAAACAAAACTAAACAATAAACTGATGAAACTATGGAAACCCCACATGTGTTTGTGGCACAATCTTTTAGAATCACAAACACATTATAGAATACAAAGAGATATCATTATTATTGTTGTTGTTGATATTAGTAAAGCATATAGAGTTGAGAAATGGCTTTGAACATATCAAATCTGTTGGAGCTTTAAGGAATATTAAAAAAAATTGAGTGAAGGAGAAGGACCATTTTTGTTTGATGAAAAAATTTCACCTTTAATAATTAAGTATGTAATTTTAAATTAGAAAAATTGTCAAAAATAACAAATTTAACCACGTAAAGAAATTTTTTTCTGATTTTATCAATAATAGACATTAATAGACAGTGATAGAAGTTTATCAGTTTTTTATCATTAATAGAATCCAAAATTTTGTTATAGCTTGGAAATATTTTAATTTATTTCGCTATTTATAAAAACGTTCATTTAAAATAACTCATACCCTAATCATCTTTCTTCGACAACACTTTCTTTGTTGCGGTCGATCGAAAGTCAACCTCGAAATTGATAGTAAACGAGTGAGCTAGCTAGCTATGTTCAGGTTTATTTTTTATAATTTATATAATCCTTCTAACTTAAAATGTCGCAAGCGATATTCTAAACCTATTTTCAAATATCCAAGACTAAAAAAGTACATATTGAAAACTCAAAGATCTAATTATCAGTCTATTCTTGTGAATCTAAGGACCAAAAAGTTACGTTTTTAAAACCCAGGGATCAAACACACATGTTTTTTAAAACTAAGGACTAAAAAGGTAATTTTCACTTATTTTTATTATAATTTTAAATAAGTAGGATTTTACACCAAAAATAGTGAAAATTTTCGAACGAAAATAGGGTAGGTCAAATGTTGGTCCTTTCATCCTCACACACATATCAATCATGTTATACAAAGTCAAAATGAATATATATAACAATTTGAACAATGGTAGGAGTCAATATATATATATATATGACCCATATTAAACAAAGGAACAAAAATATAATTATATGGAGTGTCCCTTTTTTAGTTCATACATTTCTTTTGCAACCATGTGAAGTGAATCTACATATATACAAATATGTCTTTTTTAATAAAAAAAAATTAAAATAATAAAAGAAGAAAAAACAATAATTTCTTAATTTAAATGAATAATCTAAGCAGCTTCCTAGGGGCCAACCATACAAAACAGTAATAATAATATTATTAATATCAATTAACTACTCATTAATTAACAAACTTATTTTATTTATCCATAAAACTCCTAAGAATATATGCACATGTGATTGCATTGGGAAATGCCTTGTATTTAACCTACCAAAGTCTAATTATATTTATATTAATTGCAAGGATAAGATATAGATTATTGGACAATAATTAATTAATTAATTAATTAAGTTAGGTAAATTGTGAGTTTGAGCCTTTAATCTATGCATCTCTTTTTGCAAAATTTTCATTAATAATAACAATAATGGAGACATTATAATTAGAGATTAGAGAGTAGTTGGCCATCCCAAACTCTTTCTTTAATCATACCATCTTTTTCAAAAGCTAATTTTCTCGTAGGTTTTATAATTATATATATATATATATATTTAGTGTAATGTTTTATAAATTAATTATAAGCTTAATACTTCTTATATTATTATATTTTAGTTTTATATATTTTATCATACTAATTAAATTTTATTTGGTTCTAATATTAGTTGTGAACTTCTTATAATGACATGCTATATATTTACTAATAAATATCTATATAATCTTACCCTTATTATTATGGCTTTCATTTTGTAATCACTTGATTTATTAAAATTCTAAGAACAAAATGTTTCTTAATATATATATGTATGTATGTATGTATGTATGTATGTATGTATGTATGTATGTATGTAT
>CM046887.1:1058863-1096814 GCA_025688845.1 Cucumis hystrix
TATGTATGTATGTATGTATGTATGTATGTATGTATGTATGTATGTATGTATATGTATATATTAGTTTTAAAAACTTGATTTTATATTTTCATTTATGTTTATTTTTATGTACTACAACTAGTTATCAAAGTGATTGAGTTTAATACTACTTATCTTGCAATATTAAATTTAAAGAAAAAAAAATATTTGGGGAATTTGAATTTTCCCATTTTTTTAGACTTTAAAACTCTCAAAATTCCTATTTTAAACACAAATTTCTTTTTTTTTTTCTTTTAATTATAAGTATTTAATAAAAATATTGTGGACATGAACACAACAATTTAAGAGGCCAAAAAAAGAAAACAAAATCTATAACTTAGCAATATGAGGGAATCTTATGAAACATTTGGTGGAATGAATTGATAGTTTTTCTTTTCTTTTCTTTTGTTTTATTCCGAGGAAATTATTGGAATTATGTATGTACTTTATACTTTAATGTGTCATATTAATCTTCTTAATCAATTTATAATATATATATATATATATATATATATATATATATATATATATATATATTTATTTATTTATTTATTTATATGATCATATTTGAACTTTTGAAGAATCCAAGGATGTTCCAAAGGGATATTTTTAGGAAAAGAAATTTAAGATCTTCCTTTTCTTTTCTTGAGTCTAAATAATTGCAATCAAACCTTAATCAAAAGTGTACTTTTCTATTTTGATTATTTAATGAAGGTGGTGAATAAATTGTTAGTTGAATTATATTTAGTTTGACTTTAATTTTAATTACGTGTAATATATTAGTGACTAATTGAAAAATTATTATTAATCATTTTAGACACAAATCTTGATAGATTTATAAATAGACAAAAAAACAAAAAGCTACCTAAAATACTTTCGAACATGTCAAACGAGCATAACTTAACGATGATTGACAAGAATACCGTCTCATTTAACATTAGAAGTTCAAATAATTGTATCATTACCTCTGTTTATTATACAAAAAGACGTTATATCTTGAATATTTGTCTAAGTTAGTGGACAACCATCCAACCTCTTAATTATTGGTATGAAAATTTTACTTTAAGAATAAAATAGATACTATAAAGTTGAAGATTTCAACCTTAAATTTTCATCTACAACATTGTTATAAAAAAATTTATCCCAACGCGTAACTTACGTCGGGATAAGGGGTTTCCCCCGACGTCCTTTTCATGACGTTGGGATAAGGGGTTTCTCCGACATTGCATCTGGATTTCCTTATCTTCGATGCACGGAGGTGACGTCGAGATTATTCCATTGTCGACGTCAGCCACACGTCGACATGAACTGCGTTGGGGATGAGACAATCCCTATGTCGTCCTTTATCGCGTTGGACAAAGCTTTTCCCCGATGTAGTGCTTCCGACGGAGTTTCCAAAGTCAGGAGAACTTTCGCCAACGTGCTTTTTTCCATTTTGGCTAACGCAATACCGCGTCGGTAATACTTCAGATCCTTGTAGTATTAATACTTCAAACAGTTGACACATAGAGCAGTGGAAATTCAAATAATCAACTACTGCATGCACTTATAGAAACACCCGACATCACTTTTATAAGTTGAGTCATACTGTGATGGTCAATATATATGAACTGTCATTTAAGTTGGATTGAATGTTATTGGAGGAATGGAATAATAAGAGTAGTCGTCGTGCCCTATGTGAAATGTGTGTGTGTGTTAGAGACATGAGTGGGCAGCTTTTAGGGTTTTGTGTAGAAAAATCTGTGCCAGCTTTTTGTGTTAACTTTTGTTTGGGGCTTTAGTTTTTGCAGAAAGCAAAGCAATATGGGAGAGTCCAACTCTTTGCTCCCCAAAACTTTTGATTATGATGGATATTGATGGAATGACAAATGGAAATATGAATCAATGGGATTCCCTTATTATAAATTATAATACCTTATAATTTCTCTATTTGCTTTTCCCACCTTCTTTTGACCATCTTAATCATTTTTACCCTTCTCCCTTTTCTCTTGCAATAAATCCCACTTTCTCACTCCCATTTCCATATATTTAATTAAACTCATTATTATATCCAAAATTATAATCTTGTTTTTTTCTTTTCAATTTAGTATTACCAAGTAAAATAGTTCATTAATCCTTCAAAAGCTTTAGTTTATAGGGAAATGATGTTTAAATGATTGCTAAACCCAAAAGATTAAGTTTGCTATTGCAGGAATGTATTTGATATGTTATGTTATTTGTAAGGTTAATCGATTATACGAATTATTTTATGAAGTAGTCTCTTTTTTCTCCTCGTATTCTGTGATGTGTTTTGGGTGAGTTGAAAGAAATAGTTGTCTTGGTTGAGTTTTGAGATATTAAACGAGGAATTGATGTTGTTATGGTTAAATGTAAAGTGATATTCAAGGGTACTTTTAATCTCTTGTGTTTTTGAGTTGTGCATGATTGAAGAGAAGCAATTAAGATCGATTGCTTCGCGGTTTTCTCTTTTTCAATTGGTCATTGAATCGTATAGCCATTGAGATATTAGATTGGTTTAGTAGGACGAAAAAAATTTATCCATAGCTAAGACGATATCATATGATCAAATCCTCTAATTAAAATTCAATCCTTTTGTCATATCAAGCAATCTGATCAAAATAGGGTTGTTGAAAAGGTCGTATATATTGCTAGTTGGGCGTTGAATTAGACTTGTTTTTATGTATGATCGAGAGATTTTCCTTTTACGAGTGATATTCTCTTGAGATGTTAAAAGACAAAATTGCTATTCATGTAATCTTTATTTTTATTTTTTTTTCTGTAATGTATTTCTTTCTTTAAAAGAAAAGCAGTGTGAAAATTAATGGATTGATCATCTTCCTTTCTTTGACTCAAATTTCTTTATTTTCTGTCTCTCAAATTTTCTTCCTTTATAAGCAAATTCAAATTAAGGGAAGTTTTCTTCCTTTAAGAAAAAGAAAGAAAATAAAGACAACTGGTTAGTAGCATCAAAGTATGAACTGTCAAAACCATAAGAAAAGAAGAAAAGAACTGGGCCTGGGCCATATAAAAGCCATTGAAAGCTTACATTTCAATTGGGCCTGGCCCAGTAAAATGGTGATGGACTATGGGGGCACTCGTGTGGAAGTGGAAAGCAATGCTCTCACGTTTGGTGCTCACCATTAAATGATACGTCCATTGACATGGTGTTGAAGGAAGCTTATTGTATTGTTTCTTATCTGGTCTACACATAGATCGTATTAAGTATATATATTTCCATTTATGCTAACTGTGTGGCTCATAACTTGGCCAAGTAGGCTTGTAATAATGGACGTAATGGGTTGTGGGTTCCTACCCTTCATTGGTTAGACCCTTCAATTCATATGGATGTCTCTGCTCCTAATATTCATATTATATTTTGTTACTTCTCAATGCAAGTTTATTTAAAGAAAAACACGAGTATGATTTCAAGACATAATTAAATATTAGGTAAGTGAATCTAAGGTAACGAATCGAAAAATCTTACAGTATTTTGACACGATCTCAGTCTTATAGTAACTTGACACGATCTTCCTTCTTAAAAGTTAAAGATTCGATATTTTAATTAATAGACAAAAACATAATATAATAAACAACATGGAAACAAATGAATAAAAAAATAAATTCTTAGTTGGCCTTACGTATTATATTAGTCCCAATATAATAATTAAGCATGACATTGTTTGAGCCAATCATGATATTTAGGTACACCAATGCATGCTTATCTGAATCCCCCAATAAACTTTGAGCCACTCAAATGATGCTATCTTCCCTTACATCCAATTACTAATTATAATCTTAGTTAGTACAACTAATAATATATATTTTTTTCCCACTAATCACCATCTATACCATTATTAAATGTTTTAATTTAGGTTATATACATTATTATTATAACTAGAAATCTCCTAAGAGTCATGTAATGTAGCAAAGTGGAAAATCAAAATATTTAATTTACTTAACTCTAACTAATATAATATAAAACGTATATCCTCAATTGAACGGTACAAATTTTATAACATGTGAACGGATTTTAAGTTAGGTCTACCTTTCTGTTGGAGAGAGAATTTTGGTTAGGGGTAACCAATCAAACTTTTAACTTTTATATATATATATATATATTCATAAGTTTTCGAGTCAACTTACACGCATCTCAACTAATCTCACGCGATAATGCGTCCGTCACTACAACATTTTAAGTGTCAAGAAAATTCATAGGTGACTACCATGGATTGAATCGATAATCTCTTAATTAGATATTGAAACTATGTTTCCTTTTGAACATTAAAAACTCATGATAGTTTCAGTTAGAACATTTACTAAATCAATAATAATCATAGGTTTATTGTTAGTTTGGTTGAAAAATCGACTCTAACTTATCGACACACGCCTCTGAAGTTAGTTTTAGTAATTGTGACGATAAATTAAACAATGGTTAATAAATGATTGAGGGATGCCCATAGATCTATTCTGAAGAATTTGTTGTAGGGTTAAGGTTTCAAGAATAGCATTAATGAAAAATGAAAAATATAGGTAATTATTTAATTAATAATAATATAGGGAGAGTGATAAAATTGAAGATATGAAGTTAATTAGAAATGTTGAAAAGAAAGAAAAGAAAGAGAGAGAAAGCATTTATTTAAAAGGCCATGGGGGATACGTGGCATGCTCTGCTGTCGCTACTTTAAAGATGCGGTCCCCACTTTAGAGCCACCAAGCGTTTCCCGGACTTTGCTCGTCAAGTGCGTGTCACGTGTGGTCAATTTATATTATCCCATTTTTTCCAATTCCTTAACCTCACCCCGCCGTGACATTTCTTTACCTCACAACCCCCCCCCCATCCCTCACTTCTTCAACTGGCAACCTGGTTTAAACTCTTCACACTCTCCTTTAACTTTCTAATATCCAAACCTTTGTATTGCTTATTCCTCAACCGGAACACGCGGTTCCCGGTAGTGGGTAGTGGGTAGTGGGTGGAGGTGAAAGGGAACAGTAGCCGTAGCTCAGCTCTTGAATTTGAGTTCCCAAAACCCTCTTTGCTTTACTACTCCAAATTACTATGCTCTCTCTCTCTCTCTCTCTCTCTCTCTCTCTCACTATGACAATCGCTCAACCACTGAATTGACTCTTCAACTCTTTCCTTCTTCTTCTTCTTCTTCTTCTTCTTCTTCTTCTTCTTCTTCTTCTTCTTCTTCTTCTTCTTCTTCTTTTTTTCTTTCCCAGATTCTCAGCGGGTTTGTTTCTTCCTGAATCTAGGGCTTCGGATTTCCTGAATTTTCCCTCCAAGTGAGTTCATCTCTTTTCTGACTTGATTATGGCTTCTTTTTTCTTCTCATCTCTCAATATTACTCTAGGGTTTTCCCAATTCAGCACTTTCTCTTTTGGGTTTTGTTTATTTTTTAGTGTTTTTAGTATTTCTTCTCTCTTGCATGGAATCGGGTTTGTTTAAGTTTATTGATTCAGCGGGTAAGATTTTGGATTTTGGATTACTGGAGTGGAGAATTTTACTTGGTGGGGTTTGTGAGTTTTGAGAATCGGGTGGAATTGGGATCTTGATGGAATTTAGAAGTCATAAGTTTGTTGATTTTTGCTGTGTTTTTTTTTTTTCTTTTGAAGATTGAATTTTCTCCATCGTGTTCTGTTTTGCTTCTTCGAATTGGAATCTATCCCACTTTTTGGGTGTTGGGTTCTGTTTGTTGTTTGCATGTGGGGATTATGATTCGTGCAGTCCTTAATGGTTGAATTTAGGATGGATTGTCAGTCGTCAAATATCGAAGTGAACGTTTTGTATGGAACGGTAATAGGTATCTTCCCTTGCATGTAGATCATTCGTATGCTCAGCTTAGATGCTAAAGAGAACTTATTTAATCCAAGATACTAAACTATGATTTGATATTTGGCTGGGGCGTTTAGGTGGATTGATCAATATTTTCCTGCAACTTACTCCCCTTTCATTGTTTATATTTCTTGAGTTGCGGTTGGAAGAGTCATATAAAAGGGTCGCCTTTGATTGTTTCTAGTCTAGCATGGACAGAGATGGAGCACTAAAATAATGAGATATGATCGTGGATGTAGATAACATAAGTTGTTTTGAAATTTTATGCATGGAAATAAATAGAGCTCAACTCAACAATGCGGGAATTGGTTTATGCTTTGAATTAAACATTATGCTGCTTCTCTTCTGTGTCTTCAAAATTGAAACGGTAGGAGTTCCAAGTTGTGATTTAGCCGAGCCCATAAAGCATTTACAACTCCAACATTCTGCAAGCACAAAGTAGAAACTGATTTGTTTTCTGTCTTTGATCTTGAATTCAATTGATAAATATCTGGATAAGTAAACCAGCTTAGCTTAAAATACATCCAATGAAGTGATAAGCCTCATTCAAGCGATTATTCAGCAATGCTCTGCACAAGGATTGGAAACAGTCAAAGTATGATATGGGAAATGTTCTGTGATCATAATTGGAAGGAAATGAAAAACATAGTTAATTGACTTAAGGATGGCACTTGCTGCTGCTTGAGGCTAAGCTTTTCTTGCCGATCATCTCCTAGCCTCTCCCTGTATTTTCTCGCAGTTTTCTGAATAGTGAGGACTAACCCACCCTCTCATCTGACAGAAAACTATTGCCTCCACTCTCATCTCATAACATTTAATTTAATAAGACTGTAAGCAAAATTGCTTCAGCTGGTTATCTTTTTCTTTTTGTTCTCTCACACATGTTATTTTAAACCTAAAGAATAAAACTGTTTTCCCCTCTCTTCAGAAAAGAATATTGGTCAAAGACGATTTTTAAGGTTTTCAAAATGAACAATGTTTAATTCTTCTTCTTTTCCTTTCGATGCCTTCTTTTCAGTGCTTTCATCATAGACTGATGGCTTCTTCTCCGTTTGTCCAACATTTGTTTTGCATGGTCTTGTATTCTAGTCGATTCAATCTCTTATCTAACATATGTATTCCTTAAGAAGGTATGCAGTCAAAGTCTAAAAGTGTGAATCAACTAGAATCTGAACCACCAAATATGCAGCAGACTAGTAGTTTTTCGGAACCTTGGTGGCGTAGTATTGGGTACAATCATATCTCTCTGCCAGCAGCCGGAGGAAATGTGTCCAATTCAACATCACTGGAATGCACTAATGGTGCTTCAGAATCTAATGATGGTCAGTCAATGTCAAATGATGATTTAAATGAAGAAGATGATGATGAGACCACTAAAGATTCACATGGTATGGCCCTCAACTTGGTGGTGTTGCTTGCTAAATCGTGTTGTAGTTCAAAGAAAGGCACTTATTGTTTTTAGCCTCTTTGGTTATGAATTGGAATTATTATACATTTGAGGACAATGACAATATAGCCTCATTAACATATTATTGTCAAATTCACCAGCAAGTTTTGGGCAATTACAGCACAACTGTCAGCATGCTGTTTCTGCTGCACCTATAGTGCATAGTGGATGTATCACACAACCTCCTCAGCTTGAACTTGTAGGCCACTCTATTGTGAGTTCAATTTGCAAGTCTGGTTGATTATTATTATTTAAAAAAAAATTAGAGACATCCTTCTGACTCTTGGAGTTCAGTTTTTGAATATTGGACAACATTGGTGGGATTACGTGCTTATTTTAATCTTTTTCAGGCATGTGCATCAAACCCATATCAGGATCCTTATTATGCGGGAGTGATAGCTGCCTATGGGCATCAACCGGTACGTAGGTTAAAATCATAAAAGATCAGTGATGAGATATTTAGATGGTACATATAGATATGTATATATTTCTTATAATTTTTGCACCATATACACAAACTTTTTCGGTGTATAGTAGCCATGGGTAATTTTGAGGGTACTCTTACCTTTTTTTCCTTTCCTATTGCTTTGCCTTTTCTATTCATGAACTTTCAATGTTGTTCCTTATTCAGATTTTCACTTTCTCAAATTATTTCAACTAAAATAACATTTGACAGTACAGAGTGTATGAGCATATCAAGCGAACTAACTGAAAATTTCCAGTTTCTTGGAAGAGGTTGTAGTGTGATAGTTGCAATATCTTGGCCTGAAATTATTTATTTATTGGCCACAATGACAAGGTCGTATGTCAACGTCTGGGGTCATTGTGCAATGTTACCCCTTTTTCCTTTTATGTAAGAATTAAAGCTTGCCCTTGACAATCCTTCTTATGGTAGGGTTACCCTCCTTTTCTTGGGATGCCACATGCTAGAATGGCGTTGCCCCTTGAGGTGACACAGGAGCCTGTTTTTGTGAATGCCAAACAATATCAAGGGATTCTAAGGCGAAGACAAGCACGTGCTAAAGCAGAGGTTGAGAACAAACTAATAAAAGTTAGAAAGGTACGACTGCTATTCAGATGATCGCCTTTCATGTACTACAACTTGTCTCTTATACATGTTAAAGTAGCTGGAAATCTAGCAATGCTTTTTAATTGTATTGCACTTTTAATGAAGCTCATTCTTCCCTATGGTTCAAATTTGATTAGGTACTCCATAAAATTCTCTCACCTGAGTAGTTTTCTATTGTTTAATTACCATAAACTTGTGAGTGAAGGGTGACTAAAAAATTATTTTGTTGTGCTTGACAGTGGGTGGATGTACTAACCTAGGCTTTTTTAGCATAGGTATCATCAGTAATTTTTCTGGGAATATACTTGATTTTTTACCTATTCTACCCTGAATATTTTGAATGCTCAGGATTTCATTATTGCCAAATGATTAATATTCCATCTACCCACATTAAAAAGGTTTGCTTTATTCTCATAATCAGATTCTGCGCAAGTGGGAAGTAACCTAAGTATTCTAAACTGGCTACAAGGATTGTTGAGTGCTAAAATGAATGTGGTTAGGTACCAAATATCACACCTATATGAATTGCCAAGTCGTTGTTTGAAGACCTTACAAAACTTATAAAAAAATGCAAAGAGGGCATAATATTGCATTGTAATTATGGTTATGTAAGACCGGAGGTTCTCAACTGAAGGTAAAATCACAACTGAGTTGGGATCAAAGCATTTACGTTTTAAATTTTGACTTCTGAGCCTTCATTTCACATTGAATATTGGGGTGACCATGTGTGGTCGACTTACACTAATTCAAGTTGAGTTATACTGAGTCAAATCTGGTCTTTCACAATTTCATGATTTCTTCTTGCCGTGTATAGTTGTTTTATAGCTAATTCATTACCATGTGAGATGAGATGGCTTGGACACGGTTAGATTTGAAAAATCAAATGTTGTTGAGCGTTGGATGGTCATTGAGCGGGTTATTGTTTCTGTATGTTTGCAGAGTGAAGACTGTTCACACTCCACCTTTGTTTCCCTCCATTTGAACAATTCTTTTGCTGTAGCTTATATCCGGGTATACATGTTTCTGAAATTTCCTCTAATATTTAGCCTGTGTTGTGTTATGCAGCCATATCTGCATGAATCTCGTCACCAGCATGCCATGAGACGGGCAAGGGGTAGTGGAGGACGATTTGCCAAGAAAAATGAAACTAATTCCTTGGGTTCTACAATGAAGGACAAGGACTCCGGTTCTGGTCAAGCTATCTCATCGCACTCTGCTGGTTCATCTGGCTCTGACGCAGCGCCTTGTGCCTTGGCTGAAACCTGGAATTCTTCCAATGGCCAACAAGAATCAAGGACCCAGTTGCATGAGGCATATGAAGCTCGAAGTTATATGAATGGAAGTAGCCAATTTCATAATTACAGTAGCTTCCAAGCTTCTTCCTACGGTTTACGATCTGGTGAGAGAGGTGATGATGGAGACTGCTCAGGACAGCAGCGAAGTATCTCAGAAAATCAAGCTGCACAGAGGCGTCTTGCCATCAAGTGAACCTCCTGGTTGCATAAATATGGGCTGCCTCTCTTGGGGCTACATTCCCTGGCAGTTAACTGCTAGGCGGCAAATCATTCTTGGCTTTGTTCTGGTGCTTGTTCCTTAATCGTAAAGGAGATGGATAATATAAGTTGGCCATTTGGACCTTAGTTCTAGTTAAGTCCTTGGATGCTTTATTCCATCAACCTCCCCCATTTTTAACTTGTGTATAGAACAGACTCCATAGATTTCAAACGCTGTTTTTCTCAATTTCCAAACAACCTTGTTTAATGGAATGCTTATCTGTTATGTACTTGTGAATTTGTCGTGAACTTTGATCCATAATTTGGTTGCTAATTTCATAAAAGTTCTCCAGGTACCAAATATTTCTTGCTATTATATGCATCCTGATTTCAGCGTCCACTAGGAATATTGGAAAGGATCTAAACTTGATGATGCTTATTCAAGGTTTCTGACTATAATAATTGAGCTTTCCTTTGTACCGAATGCAATTCTTGGACATAATTTGAGATGCTTATTTGATTTCAGCTTTCATTATGCTTGATTTTTTTTTGTGGAGGGCTAAACCTTGGAACTGTGTATTCCTACTTCTGGAAATGAAAGGACACTTCTTTCACTTTGAAAACTGTGAATGAAATAAAGTCAAGCATAGCATCTTGTTTTCTTTTCCTTTGTGATCCCCAAATATTTTTTAATTCTCTTTTGATTCCGTGGTAGGCCGAAAGGCCAAGTTGGTGGGGATTGGGGATAATAATAGAAAAATAGTTTCTTTATCAATAATTATTCTCTCAAACATATTTTGCTGTTATTTTATTAAAAGATATTTGATTTTTAAATTGCCTTATTATATTCTGACACGGGAATGTTTCTGTTGACTTGTCTTATTAGATGTTTAATATGAAGGACTATTATTATCCCAGGTGACAGTGAGTACAACCCTATCCTGGATTAGACTGTGCCATTACTGGTTGCCAAACACGCTGCTTCTTCTAGGTGATGACTTATCATTATCCTGAAGCAACTTCATGTGGTAGTGGGTAATTAGCAGCTTCCAGATGCTTTCTCTTCAGTCTCTCTTCAATCAAAACCCCAGGCCGCCATTTGTAACCACCAAGAAATGCTCTGATGGTGTTGTGAAGATAAGGAAATTTCACCCATTTCATTATTCTGCTTCTCATTTTTCCATTTTGTGTGCAAGGGAGTCAGATTCTCAACAGTTTGAGGTTGACCCAGATAAGGCTAGGCAAGCCCTTCAAGAGCTTGATCAACAGCTTCAATCTTTCTCCAAGAAACAAGTCTCTTCTCCCAAGAAAAAAGGTAACCCCTCAACTTTTGAATCCAAATTCTGAACTAAAATTTGTTGTTGTGTAACTTTGGTTGAAGACTGGACTGAACTTAGTATTATATAGAAGAAACCTCTATCACTACTTAGTATTGAGATTTTTGGTTTTGAAAAACTTTTGCAGTTGTTCAAGATATGAATCTTCCAAGAAGTCAAATGAGAGGAGAAATGACAGAGATTTCAGGGACTCTGTTAGCAAATTCAGCTGTTGTCCTCTTCATCTTCTCCATTTTCTACAACGTGCTGTTTTATACTGTCATAAAGCCTTCCATTGATGTTCCATTACCAAGTTCTATCAGTTCTGACTTTGAAAATGAATCTACTCAGCCATCAGTTTTGCAGCAGCTTCCACTTTCATCTATGTCCATATCCCCCTCACTTCTTAGTTAAAATATTTTATTATGATATTACAGAACTTCAACCATAGCTATCTAAATTGTATACATCAAGAAAAAGTGATCAAGATTATGTTGTTTATTTCAGAGTATTATATTGATGGTATGCCAAAGAAAGCATAGCTTGTAGACTTATGTACTTTGATTCCAACTTTAAGGGAGAATAAGTTTGGAAGAAGGTTCTTATGTACCTTCTTATCATTGAGTGCTGTAATGTTTCTAAAAAGTTCATAAATTTTTATGTTATCAAGAAAAATTCAACTTTTAGAATTGGAATACACGAATTCTCAATTATAATACACAAGCCATTTTCAAATCAATTAAATAAAAGTACAAATTTGGAACATTTTTAATTTGGCTCACACCTTTTTTTATATAGAAGGAACATTCTTCATACTCAACTTGGAAGGATATTTTGATTATTGGATTGAACTTGGAACCATTTCAATTAAATTAAACAAATTGGTTGTAATGTGATAGTCCTATCGCTATAATTTAATTAGTAACCAATAGCAACATAAAAAGCTAACCTTAGAATACAAAGGACATTCTCAAATTATACCGTGGATTGCACTCTAAAATAAGATTTTAAATTGACTTTTTTTATGAACGGTATTGGATAATGAGTCATTTATTTGACTTGTAAATCCGACAGATAAGATTTTCTTAAAATGCAATGATTATTGTAATAATTTCTTAAAATTAAATTGGGAAAAGGAAAAAATGGACCTCGTGGATTGAAAAAGAGGGAGGGGGTGAGGGAGGAGGGTCTCGTTTGTCTTCCAACTTGGTTGAATCCAGGAGGGGAGGAAGAAAATTTTCATTTGTGGAGGAGAAAGAAATAGATTCTGGAACTCCATCAATTAAATCCCCTTCTGCATTCGTGAGATTCATCTTTCTCCTTCAGATTTTTTATTCAAAGCCTCCCAATTCTCCTCTCGTCCAACTTCTCCAGCTTTTCTTCGCAATGTCGCTGTGATTCCTTAATTTCAACTCAAAATCCCAGGTGGGTTTTTGTTTTTATGGTGTCTTAATCTTTCAATGAGGGAAAAAGAATTCTGGGTCATGTGCATTGTTATGAACATTGAATGGGTATCTCTTATTTCTTTTTAGTTTTGTTTAGAATATCTTTGAGTGGGGTGCCTGTTTTATTCTCTGAAAATTTGTGATATTTTGTGCAATTTTTGGATTTTTGTTTAGAAGAAATCATATTTTTTATTATATATGTCAGATTCTCATCTGGGTTGGTGTTGTTTATGAAAAAAGCTTTAGATCTTTGTTTCTATTTTGCATCTATGTTTCTGACCCTCGTCATATTTGCTTGATGGGTTTGAAATCTCTCAAAAGGTTGGAGATTTTGACATTTTTCGATCTTGCTCATGGGTAATTGTTGTGCTACTCCTAGCACGCCTTCAGCTAAGCCTAAAGGTAAAAACAAGAAGAAGGCCAATCCATTTCCTGCTAAAGATGGCGAGAAAAATGCGAATGGTCATGGTAATAAGCTTCAGGTGTTGAGTGATCCAACTGGTCATAACATTTCGGCTCATTATGATCTTGGTCGGGAGCTTGGTAGAGGCGAATTCGGTGTAACATATTTATGCACAGATACAAATACAGGTGAAAAGTTTGCTTGTAAATCTATATCAAAGAAGAAACTTAGGACTGCTGTCGATATTGAGGATGTGCGAAGAGAGGTTCAAATCATGAAGCATTTGCCCAATCATCCGAATGTCGTTAGGCTGAAAGACACTTACGAGGATGATGAGGCAGTTCACATTGTGATGGAACTGTGCGAGGGTGGGGAGTTGTTTGACCGAATTGTTGCAAGGGGGCATTACACAGAGCGTGCAGCGGCTGTTGTTATGCGGACAATTGTTGAAGTTGTTCAGGTGAAAAGAAATTGTTGGTTAAAATTTAAACATGGCAGTGTTTTATCTTTTTTGTAAGTTTAGTTTAGTTACAATTTAGAACATGTTTTAATCCATTTGCATTTTTATATTGATTGTGTTTGCCGTTTGATTTTAACATTTTTGTTCTCAAGGAGTAATGTTGTTTATGTACATGCATTTAATGTCATAGGCTTGTCATAAACATGGAGTGATGCATCGTGATCTCAAACCAGAGAATTTTCTTTTTGCAAACAAAAAGGAATCATCCCCATTGAAGGCAATTGATTTTGGACTGTCTATCACTTTTAAACCAGGTATTGCGGCTTGTATTCAATTGTGTGAGAATAATGTTATCATTATGTTCATGTCATTAAAAATCCCACAATGCATTAATGTTTCAATTGGATTAGGTGATGTATTCAATGAAATAGTAGGCAGTCCTTATTACATGGCCCCAGAGGTTCTGAAAAGGAATTATGGTCCAGAAGTTGATGTTTGGAGCGCCGGGGTTATCCTCTATATTTTACTCTGTGGCATTCCACCATTTTGGGCAGGTTTGAATTTTTGTTCCCTACAAGCAGTTCATGTCTTTAAACCCCCTTTTTTTTTAAAAAAAAAAAGGGTAAAAAAAAATTGTAAGGTCATCTCTGGTAAGAACAGTGAATCCTTATACTCAATCTGATTAAAAAATAAGTTCTCATTGCTTCTGGATTGAATCTTTTGCACAAGTAGGACATTAAGTGTAACTTTTGTAGTTCTTTTTTCAGATTTCCTCCTCATAAGTTGCGTTTCAATTTTCATGTAGAAACTGAACAGGGTGTAGCACAGGCGATTATTCGCTCGGTTATTGATTTTAGGAGAGACCCATGGCCAAGAGTCTCTGAAAATGCGAAAGATCTTGTAAGAAAAATGCTTAATCCTGATCCCAAGCGGCGCCTTACTGCTCAGGAAGTTCTAGGTATCATTGTCTACTGTCTACTGATTTCACATGCATCATTCCGACTTCTGGGTGTTATAGTTTAGAACTTGCACATAATACCTGAGATATCACTTTGTGCAGACCATCCGTGGTTACAGAATGCTAAGAAGGCTCCAAATGTTCCGTTAGGCGAGACGGTAAAAGCAAGACTCAAGCAATTTTCTGTGATGAACAAGCTCAAGAAACGGGCCTTAAGGGTAATCACAAAAGTCATTTGGGGTGTTTTATAGAATAGATTGTCTGAGCTATAGATGACATTTCATTTGATTATTTTCCTTAGGTGATCGCTGAGCATTTGTCGGTCGAGGAAGTAGCTGGCATAAAGGAGGCATTTGATATGATGGACGTTGAGAAGAGAGGGAAGATAAATCTCGAGGAGCTGAGAAGTGGATTACAAAAACTTGGACAACAAATTCCAGAAGCAGATCTTCAGATACTGATGGAAGCAGTATGTACATTTCTCCATTACGTTGTACTTTTGTACCCTTGAAAGATTTTGCCTTGGATTTGCAATTTTCCTTTCCTTCTTTCTTGGACTTGTTTAGTTTTTTTTTTTCCTATAAATGTAGATATTGAAGCGAACGTTCTCGAAAAAGAAAACAAAAAAAAAACCACTAACAATTAGATACTTGGATTTGTTGCATCTGACCCAATTGTCAGTCTGTCTTGTGTAGTAGTAATCAAAATTTTAGATACAATTACTGACTCAAATTTTGCTTTTAACAGGCTGGTGTTCAGGATGATGGAGCTCTCAACTACGGAGAGTTTGTTGCAGTTTCAATCCACCTAAAAAGGATGGCAAATGACGAGCACCTTCATAAAGCTTTTGCATTCTTTGATCAAAATCAGAGTGGTTTCATCGAAATTGAAGAGCTTCGAGCTGTGTTGCTAAACGATGAAGAAACAAATAGCGAGGATGTCGTCAATGCCATTATGCACGATGTTGACACAGATAAGGTCAGCATTGTGGTCTGCTTAGATATGCTTCATAGTTCTAGTTCCTGCTTGGCCGTAGATGTCGATTTGATATAAATGTGGAAACTTATAGGTCAGTTCTTCCAACCTTTCTATTCTGCTTTTGTAGGATGGACGCATAAGCTATGAAGAGTTTGCAGCCATGATGAAGGCAGGAACAGATTGGAGAAAAGCGTCGAGGCAATATTCACGGGAAAGATTCAACAGCCTAAGCTTGAAGTTGTTCAGAGAAGGATCATTGAAACTTACTAGTTAAGGTAGATGAACCTTCTGAAAGATGAAATGATTCAACTGATATTTGAAGAAAGCAAAAAATTTGGAGTATACAAATATATTTATGTTGGGTTTTCTGCTATTCGTTTATGGTTTAAGAGCTATATGATCAGTGGCCTATAATTATTAATATTATTATCATTTGATATCTATTCCAAGTGAAACCATTGGATGAGGATCAAGGTCTGAAGTGTGTGAACAATGTGAACATCTTCTTTCCAACTGTATTTTTAGAGCTTTGCTTGTGTTTTTGAAGAAGCTGTATGGAAAGGTGGAGCTGATGGGAATTTACCAATTCTGGCCTTCTATTTGTAGAAGTAGACAGAGATAAATCTTTCTGGGACTTCATATTTGCCAACCTCCCTGAATGATGATGAGTTCTAACTTCATATTCTTGTAGAGAGAGAAAGAGATAAAGTTCCTTATTTTGTCCAATCATCGCTTTGAATTTGATATGCTTCTAGATGATGTATACGAAATCAGAAGACCACAAAAGAATTCATTTCATGTAGAGAGAAATTTCTGAATTGAGAGGATGATAAAGATTCGTGTTGATTCACTTGTTTGATTAAACTATTTTTTCTAATCTACAACTTATATATGAAACGATCATGAGTATATATAAATATTCGTAATGATCATGTGAGAATTCTCTAATTTGCAACTACTTTGAATGAGTTATTATCAAATGTGGTGTTCGTATAGTGTTATGATCATCAACAACATTGATAAAATGTGAAGAAACAGAAAAACACTTGAATGAACTTTGAGATTGAGAAAGGCAAAAACAAGAAGAAAAAAAAAGGCATGAAGAGAGAGGTTCATGGCAATTCATAGCTTTGTTTTACAGATTTTACAATCAAACTTCGAAGTCTGAAACCAAATGGAAGGGTTTTAATAGACAAGAAGAAGAAAGACAACAGAAAAAAAAAAAGAAAAAAACATCTCTTCAAAATCACTTGCGGCAAATACGGGCAGTAGGCATTGTGACACAGATTGGAGCATACTTCTGCTTGGCTTCAGGAGACCCACGTGCCGGCTCATCCGCCATCGCCGCCTTCGCCAAGGTTGCAGCTGCTACTGTGACAGCAGCCGCCACCAACTCCCGCCGCCCTTGCCTGCTCTCTACCTTCACATTCTTGACCTCCATGTTGACATTGGAGGCTTGGTTAGAGGTGGATGCTTTGGCAACAATAAGGGGTCGACGGGCGGTGGAGGAGGGTTGCTTGGTGGCGGTGGTGGGGAGGAAGGAAGCTGTCATAGCCATAGAAGCCATATTTAGGGAATTGGGGTTGGAGAGATTGTTGGTAAGTTGAGGAATTGGGTGAATGAGAAATAGGATGGATGTAGTTTATGTTTGGGAGTGTGGGGGGGGGGAAGTGAAGTGATTGAAGGTTCGTATTGATTCTTTCATTGAAGCCATCATCCATTTCCTTATCCCAACAGATCTTTTCTAACCACTATTTTCTTGCCACGTGTTCTTGCTTTATCTCTACGCCTTTACAAACTTTTCCTTTTACATCACATTCACAAAACGCAATCTAAATCCTAAATGATGTTTGTGACGATGAGTGATTTATAATAGTCTATGTTTGAGATGTTTGGTCTTTAGAGTTACTTTAGTCCAATTCCACGTTTGGAACATGAATTAAGCAAAAAGGGATTAGTGTTATTTTACTCCCCTTAAGTCAAAATTTCTGCCACGCACTCTTCCATTTTCTTAATTTTTTTTTTCTTGGGGACAATCTCGAACGAGATCGACTTCGAGATTTTTCCCAAATTTAAAAAATTCTTTGAAGAAAATTTATCGGTCTCTCTCGGAAACATCTCGAGGCAACTTTAGCTTGAGATCATACTACATAATGCTTATGTTCTTTAGCTTGAGGCTATCACGAGACAATTTTGGCCCCGAAATCATTGACATAATTGCTTTTGCTTTTCAGCTCTATGCATCTTGAAGCCATGATGACTACCTAAATGCTTATGTTTTCAACTCGGTGATTATTGTGACAAATTTGGCCAGAAAAGAGTTAACCTCAATTTTAAATCTTTAATAAAAAAAAAACGCACTATCTCGATGATGCACCCGACCACCAAGAAATTTCCTTCAAGTTTTTTAAAATTTGAAAAGAATCTCGGAGTTGATCTTGACCTAGATTGAGTCCGAGAAAGACAAAATTTTTAGTGGTTCCGAGATGCACTCGACTGGGAGAATGAAACAGTGTGGCAGGGATTAGACGTAAAAAAAGAGAAGTAAAATAACAATAATCCTCATTTTGCTTAATTCATGCCCCAAACGAGTAGGCTACTCCCTAGTCTGAGGGCCAAACACGGTCTAAGGGTTTGAGGATAATAGTAAAGTTTTGGTAATATCAACTTCAACCCTAAATTTTAACTTTCGTATCAATTTAAATCATAAACTAATAATTGTATTATTTCAAATAGTTATATCAAATTAGATCCTGAAAAGTGTATCAATTTAAACCTTGAAATTCATAAATGGTTTCCTTTTTTCATTGCTTTTTTTTTTTTTTTTTGGTTTTCATTGTTTTTTTTTCTACTCTTTTATAATTGGAAGGTTTAGATTGATACATTTATCAAAGTTCGAGGGCGAATTTGATATAACTATTAGTTTGGGGTTTAAATCGATATTTTAACAATATTTTTAAAGAATTGCAAGTACCAATAAATTTTATCACGCATAGACTTCTACTAACAAAACAGATGATTGATAGACTTCATGAGTGAGACCTAAATTATGTTATATCTACAAATTCTTTTACTGTACTATATTTGCTAATGTTTTGAACATGGTTGTTATACACACGATTGCCTTTTTTGTAACGAAAAGTATTTAGTTTTTTGGTTTCATATTATATACTGAAATCAAATAATTTGTCGTTTAATGATACTAAAAATGTTGAATAAAATGAGTATACATTAACTATAACTTATATTTTAGTTCATGTATTTTCAAATATTCAAATCCTAATTCAGGAACGCACGTCTTAAATTAAATTTAGTCCAAAGTGTTAGTTTTTTTTTAAAAAAAATTAAAGAAACATGAAATGATATTTAAAATCTTTATGTTATTTAAAATTACGAATTGCAATATTTTGATTAATAAAAAGGGTAATGTACTTTGGACTGTAAAGACTGTTTATATGTTCTGATTGTGGCAGAGAGTTTGGTTGTGCTTTTCACAATTACCAATTTATCCAAATTATTTTCAAAATTTGAAATTGTGATATCCAAATTCAATTGGGCCTCATATCCCCTAATTTTGGGCCTTGATTTCCGAGTCACTTAACTTGGGCCTGATGCTCCACTAACCAATCACATTTCATGCACTCCTTTCCTCACTGTTCCCCCTCTATTTATTATTCTAACTTTTTAAATACCTTTTTATTTAAAAAAAAAATACTCAATCGTAGTTACAAATACAAAAATATAACAAAAACTTAGCTAAATTTAGATCGGGCTTCGAAAGCCTATCAAAGATGAACAATATCGATCGTATGAGTTTATTATTAGTAGGAGTCGATTATTAGTTTTGAAAGTGTTATCAATTACAATTATCCTATTTTGTATTATCTTTTAATGAATGGGCCACCCGAGCCAAACTTCCCACCTCACAATATCGGTCTACTTCGATTGTTCTACCAAAGAAAGTCTTATGTTGTGTCGAAGAAGAGAGGCAATGCCCCATTTTCTTAACCTAAACCATCTTTTAGTGATTTATGTTCGTTTTCACTTCGTTTTATTTAGAAGAATAAAAAAACTACTTGATAGAATTATTTTATCTAGAAATGTCTTCAACATAGCAAGAAAGTTGAGGGCAGTTTTTAAATATAACGACAATGAAGAAAAATATTTACAAAATTTCATAGTCTATTTATGATAGTTCATGATAGATCAATATAATATATCATATGTATCATGATAAACGTAGACGTATTGTGATATTTTGGTACACTTGTAAATATTTTATGAAGTTTTGTTATTTCAGATAATCTCTACAAAATTAATATGAAAAATTGGATTAAGTAGTTACTACATACACACTAATGTAAATATAGTAGTATTTTTACAACTTTCAAATCAAACCAAGTAAGTAGTACTTTTACAACTTTCAAATCAAACCAAGTGGACACTTTAAACCTTCTAACTAACTTATTTATTGTTTATTTTTGGCACATTTTCAAATAAAGATATGGCAAAATTAGATCTATTGACATGTATAGAAGTCTAAGTGTATTATATCATTAGAATTTGAAATTCTGCTACATTTTGTAAATATTTTTAATAACTTTATATTTACCACAATTTCCTATTATTTTGTTCTTTTACCAAAAAAACAAAAAGATAATAAAGCCAAAGAAATCAATTTTTTTTTTTGTTACTGTTTAAACTTTTAGAAGGGGAGCTGACTTGTTGCATTTCGGGTACTATTATAACATTATTAAGATTGGGACAAAACAAGTCAAATACAAAACTACCAGTGGCTGAGCATTGAAATTTTGAAATATATATACATATATACATACATATGTGTGTGTGTGTGTGGATAAGGCAAAATTAAAGTAATAGTGAAACTACTCGTGAAGGGATGAGATTGTAGAAATTCAATCTATAGGGAAAATACATTTATATTCCCTACACTTTAAACATGCATATCAATTAAAACAATTGCTTCATAATTATATCAATCTAAATTCAAATTTTTATATCTAAGTGAATCAATTTATACCATTTATTAATATTACCTTTGAAAACAATATATTAATAAAATAAATGTTTATAATAGTGTAAAGATAGTTTTCAAAGGAAAATCTAATTTGAATTTAATTGATAAAAGTATAAGTTTGAACACACAATAATTATAAACAACGGAGGTATAAATTGATCATATACAAATTTAGAGTTTAAATATAAATTCTTAGTTTAAAGTTTTAATTGATATGACTCTAAAATTTCAAAATACATTCAATGTTAATATATTTCTTTAGTATCTATATTCGAGAAGAAGTTCAATTTTAGTTCAAATGTTTTCAATAAATCTTAAATCTAGTTTATATTCCTCTTTAATGTATTGTTTTTTTCTTAAGAAATAACCCTTAGTTAAAGGTCGACAAGAAAAGCAAGGTCAAAACGTCAAGTCTAAAAAAAGAGTTCGTTACAAATAACTAGAGGCATATATCAAAAGATGATAAACGAATGAATAACTCAAAAATGGAAAAGTAAGTGATCTTCAAATGAAAAACCCGACTTAAAGCTCGACTAAATTATATTCATATGGTTTGTAAGAATTTACAGATGGAACTACAGTAGACTGGACACTAAGATAATGTGAGGGAAGTGATGGTGTGAGTTAGAGAGGGTAGAGGGTGACGTGGACAATGGGAGATGAAGTTGAAGGAAGGGCGGTGTCACATCGTTCGTGTGAGTTTGTTGGTTTGAAGCGCTCTCTCCCTACACAGTTTAAAGTCTACACTGCCACTCCACTATTGACTATTGCTTTTCACACCCTTTTTACATTATTAACTCTCTTTTCAAAAAAATTCTATTTTTTTGGCTTCCAATTTTTACGATTATGTGTATTTTATTTACAAAAGGTGATTTTTTTAGTCCTTACAATTTTTTGAGTTTAAAGAGTTCTTTTTTTCTTTTATGATTTTTCATTAGAAAAAAAATAAATTATTATATTTTCTCTCTAAAGTTATTTTTTTAAAAAATCACACCAATGATTTTAAAATCTTATTCTTAAAACTCGAATTAAGATTATATACCGCACATATGTATTCTTCAAAAAAAATATAAATCAAAATATACATTTGAATTTAAGGTAGTGATTAGCCATGTAACTACATAACGACAAATAAATAAATTGAAGTATAAAAAATAAAGATAACATTTCAACTGTTGGGGTTAGGTGTTGTGAATGGAGTTCAAATCATTCAAAGAAACTTCACTCCAAAGCATAATTTAATACGTAATTTAAAAAAGTACACTGACAGAACTAATTTTTTTTGTTCAAATATAGCACAAGTTTAACTTTTCTTATTGTTTTAAATTGCATTTGAACTTGACTTTGATTTAGATTATGTAATTATAACCTTTTACCATATATGTATTAAAAATAAAAACCACACACACATATATATATTCTATTATTTATGCTCCAAAATATATAACAATATCAAACCAATATCATAATGTAACTTAATATGCGGTCTTGTGCCCCGAATCTTTTGATTTAATTAAAAAACAACATGTATAGTTTAAAAAGTATATAAACAAAGATTTAGCCCAATTCTCAAATAACAATTACTTGGTCTTGGGGCAAGTCAAGAAATGTCCTTGCAAAGGGAGTTGAGTTTTGGATGTAAATTAAAATAAGATAAATATATATATGTAGTATTTAGTTGTTCCTTTTGAAACAATCATGATAATAATAATAATGCATGGTACATTTTACAACGGTAAAAATACATGAAATTGCGTGACCAAATTACAAGTCCAAGTCAATATTAAATTAAAGCCACTTACAATTTTATAAAAGAATAAAAAATCAAAGTTCAAAATCGTATTGATGTTATATAGTACAGTCTAATAGTTTCAGTTTTTTAAAATTATATTTGAAAATGTTTCTAAATAAAATCTTAATACTTAGTGTTGGGAATTTTGACAAAAAAAAAAAGAAAAAAAAAGAGAGGTTTAAAATAGAATAGGGACAAAACATGATTTAAGTATAATGAAATGAAATAGTTAGAAGGGTCTGATTCTAATTTTGTTTCATGCAAATCAAATCTAATAATGTGTCACACACTGTCAAGAAGAATAATGAAAAAATATATTGTGATTTGTTCATTTTGTCAGTGGAAGTTTAAACCCCATAAAAAAGGGGAATTTGAATAAAAATTTTAAAAGAGAGATTTAAGGAATCTATTTTATAAGAAGAGAAAGTCCAAAGCTACAACAAACAATTCCCTTAAACGGCACGTACCAATGTATTTTATTGTGTAAATATCCACCACCAATCATATATAATTATATGAATTTTGGCTGACACAAATACCTTGTTAACTGTGACTGTTCTTACTGTTGTTTCCCTTTCCCTAACATTTTAATATTTTTAATATTTCCTTTTTTTTTCAAAATCCTTTATTATTATTATTTTTTATTTATTAGTTCAAACATTCAAATACTTATTTACTTACCCTACTTTATACCAAATGTATATATTTTTTATGTTTCCTTTTCTTTTCAAAACTCTATTTTATTTTATTTCTTTTTAGAAAACCCCTAGTTTATTAGTTCAAACATTCAAACACTTATTTACTTTATACCACTGTTTATTTATTCCATTCTTAGAATTATTTTTTCTTATAATTAAATTTGTTTGATGTGAATATATATTTTTAGATACTTTATTTCATTCGTAAACGTTAACCGAAACCCTTTTCAAACTTTAGTATAGCTATGATAACATTCCAATTCACGGAAGTGAAGAGATTCAAACTTTTCACTCAATCAAAAAAATATGTATCCAAAACGATGTTTAAATTAGCACTTAAAAGCATAAACTAGTAGATTAACAATCATTTATATAAACAAAGGCACATAAAAAGAAGATAGATGTTAAGTTTTCAAATATACTTAGGTTATATTTAAATCGTAAATAATAATTAAAAAAAAGTAAGCATTAAGACTAAGAGTAGTTTCTCGAGTAAACTATAGGACTTGAAACATAACAACATTTAAAAGTGGCATGTTGGGACTTGAAGAACTAAAAATAAAGCAGGGGGAGTTCAATTAAACAATTAATTAATTAGTAAGGATTTGACCGTTGTGCATTAAAATAATTTAAATAGAACACACACATTATTGTTTGTTTAAGTTTAAATTGAAGCAAGGTGTTGTGGTTTGTGCTGACTTTATTATTTATTAGTTATTGGAATTTGGTTTTTGCAAACATTTTACCCAAAATCCGAATCCTTCTTTCTTCATCTCTATCCTCCATTAATGGAGAAATCAAGGTTTCATTCTTTAAATCTTAACTCATTCTCCAAGGAAATAAACTAAGCTCATGCACAAAAAAAGAAAAGAAAAAAAAAAAAACAAAGAAAGAAAGAAAGAAACACACATTACAATTCACAACAGCTTTCATTTGAAATCTCTGGACTCTTACATTTCACGAGGTTGCACGCCTAAGCTTAACTTCTCTCTCAAATCGATTTTTCTCCAGCTTTCTCTCTGTCTTTTTTCTAGTTTTCTTCTTCTTATTTCTCTCTCTGGTCTTTCGTTTTCAAAATCCAAAGAGGGTTTTTTGGTTTTTAGGTCCATTTCTTTTTCATTTTCATTTGATTCCAATGTCATCATTGGCGACAGTGATGGCTACTAGAAGGCCTAAATGGCAGTACCCACAACCGGCGCCGCCGACTCCGAGGATTCTCCACTTTCCGAGGAGGCCAAGGATGCGGCGGCGGCCGTCCAAGAGTTTACCAACAAAACCCACTTCAGATGGGAGAGGGAAGCTCGAGGCGTTGTTTGGTCAGGAACGGGAGTTTTTGAAGGAGAGTTTTCCGGTTGTTTTGATGGATCCTGAGAGAGAGAGGGGAGGTTATGGGGGAGGTGCTGCGGCGGCGGAAGAGAAGTGGCGGTTTCAGGCGGAGATGTTGAGGGCGGAGTGTAATTTGTTGAGGATGGAAAGAGAGATTACTAACAAGAAATTGGAGAAGATGAAGAGTCGAATGGAAAGGACTCTGAAATCGGCTGTTCAAGCTCTTGTTTCTGTGAGTATTCATCTTCTTTTTCCCTTCAATTTCTGTTCTCTGTTTTTATTGGAACTAAAAAATTCCCAAAGGGAAAACGATTGATTTGAACTCAATAAAACATAGGAAGTAATTTTTTCTACTTGGGTTTTGGGGTTTTATGAGAAAGAATCATATACTGAAAACAAGTTTGTTGCAGGGGAGAAACAAGATATATGAAGGCAATGATATGAAGATGGTATTGGAGGATGAGATCAACAATTTGGCTCAGAAACTCGAGAGGTTGCGAAGAGGATCAAGAGATAAACAAATAGAACTTAAGAAGAGTAGTAATTTTGACAAACAAGCGTCATTGCTACAGAAAAAGCTTGAGAAAATTGGAGAGGATACTGATGAACTGAAAACTGTTGCAGAAACGAAGAAGACTTGTGGAGATCAAGAAAGCTTCATATCAAATGGCAAATTCAATGTGAGAAGAATGGTTTAATCTAATAATCTGTTTTGTGATCCTAATTGTTTATGGTATCAATCTAATCAACTATTGTTTAAAACTTTGAAGAATGTTCAGGTGGACGTTTTGAAAAGAAAAATGGAGGATCTGTCTAAGGGAACTTTGTTAGAGAGAATGAGGGAGGAATGTAGGTCTATGCTTTCCACTCCATCCGCCAGCTCCGTCCGCTCCGCCACTCTACCGAATCTGGTAAAATTTCTCTTCTCGTGTGATCTAGATTAACCTAATTCGAATAGAATTAAATTCTCTAATCTCTAATCATTGTGTCTTTAATCGTTCAGGACTCAACATTATCGCAAGAACAAAATCAATGCTCAGGGCATTGCAAGGCGATTATTCGAAGAATCACAGAGCAAGTTAAAGCTGAAAAAGATCAATGGTCACAAATGCAAGAGATGTTGAATCAAGTAAGGGAAGAAATGGAAGAATTACAGGTTTCTCGTGAGTTCTGGAAAGATCAAGCCCTAGAATCCGAATCACAAATCCAATCTCTTCAATCCTCCGTAAGAACATAAAATTTCTTCCATAAAACTACATTACCATAATCAATCTTAAACTTAATATTCATAATTAAATTTCAATTACCTTAGGCATCTAATTGACGATTGAATTCAAAATTGCGATTGTGGTGGTAGGTTGAAGAATGGAAAGAGAAGGCGATGGCGCATGAAATTAACAAAATGAAGAAGAAGGGACAAGGTTCAGGTTCACCACCAGATGAAATGGAGAAGCATGTGTTGATTTGCAGAGTGAAGGAGAAGAAGAATAATCATAATCTAGATCTCCATGCTAGGGATGTTCGAAGCAGACGGAGAGAGATCTCCATTGATGAATTACAACAAGAACCACAACAACAAAAACTTCATACGCAAATGAAAACGATTGAGAAAATTCAGCGATTACCTTTTCGAGAAATCAGCAACCATCTTCATAAGTGAATTTGATGTGTTCTTGGTGGTGTTCTTAATTTTTTTTTGGATGCATTTTGGTTTGATTGTTTTACCGAATTTGTAAATATAAGTTGATGAGGCTTTTTAAGGAAAAAACTAATATTTTAAATTTAAAGATAAAAGTAGGTATTTATAAATGGGGGAAATAACGAAAATCATCTCCATATTAGTCCAACTTACATCGTTATGTATGTACTCCAACGGTTAGTCCCTCCATTTTTTGATATGACCAAAATTTAAAAAATCATATTATTTCTAGGCTCAAATTTTAAAAATAGAAATAGATAGATTGCTTAATTATATATATATATATATATATATATATATATATATATATATATATTTGAGATGAGGTGTAAATGAGTTGGGTTAGAGAAATTTTTTTGACCAATCGAATGTTTGGGTTAAAACTAGCGACCCAAATAACCCAAACAAGATCTTCAATCCAATCCTAAAAATTCGGGTTAGGTTGGGTTTAGAGTAATTTATTTATTTTCTCTTATTTTTTAAAGTATATTTTTATTAACTTAAAATAATTATATTTGTCTACGACACATATTAATAACTAAAACTTTATAAAACTCAAATGTCAAATATTAAAATCCAACATATCTATTACAAACTTTATATTAATATGCATGAATTTTAATATTTATAAGTTATTATTATTATTATATATAATATAATATAGTATAATATTAGAAATTTAATCTTTTAAAATGTAACCTAAACCCGAACCCGAACCCAACCCAAAAAAACACACACACACACAAAAATTCAACCTAACCCAACCTTTACAATTTGGGTTGGGTAATACATGTTGTTGGAATTGTCTTATTATTTGAACACCCCTAGTTTAATTTGTCAAAGAATAAGTGGGTCTTTAGGATATATACTAGATTTTATTTAGAACATTATTACGATTGTTTATTATATAATATGAGATATATATATGCAAAACAATTAAATATACATCTATGAGAAAGTATGTAAAAAATATTTCTTAAAATATGGTGTATATATTATATAACTTAGCTTAATGAAAATTTATAAATATTATAATTATATTTAATATAAACTTGATATATATTTTAAATTAATAACTAAACCAAGTAAGTGTACGGATATAACAATTTTACAACTCATATACCAAATAATATATGACATGTATATTTTCATTTTCGAATTTGTTTATCAACACAAAAAAATAAACCACAATATATTTTTTTAAAACTATAGAATTTGTAGAACAATGAAAAAAATGGTAAAAACGCACCTACATTTGTATAAATCTTCACAACATGAAGCCATAGAAATGAAGAAAAAGGAAAAAAAAAATCATGTAAAAACCACATAACAATGACAATAAAAAACAAAAAAAAAATGAAATTTATATAGAAAAAAAAAACCAAATATTTGCAATTTTAAAAAATAAATACGAACTATCTCACATTAAATAAATCGAATCTCATACAATTAAAAAGTATATATGTATTATCTCACATTAAATACTTCAAACTAAAATGAATGATAAATACTCAAAGTCAAATTTGAAATTAACTAAAAGGAAACTATTTTCATTTTTTCTCATATTTGTGTCATTACAAGTTTCTTACTTTTTAAAATAAAATAAAAAATCGACTAGAAATTAATAAGGATATTATAGTCATTCGAAAAATATAGCAAAATTTTGGTTTTATGTAAAAAAAAATGACATTTTCAAATATAGTAAAATAATAAAAATATTTACAAAATATAGCAAAATTTTGGTTTCTATCAAATATAGAAACTAATAAACTTCATATTAGTGCCTATCAATGCCTATTATTGATAGAATATAAAATTTTGCTATATTTTGTAAATAGTTTTCTTCCATAAAAGATTGGTATATTAAAACTTCTTATGTAATTTAGGTCCTATATATTTAGGCTACATGGATAGAAATCCTATAAAAGAATAAACTAGAAATAGGGCACAGAGCCCACTATATATCAGTCTGTTTTCACCTCAGCCCAAAAGAAATTATTCCCAAATTGATTTAGAAACTTAATCCTATAATGTTTGGGTCATATAAATGAGTCACAAACTTATATTCTCAATGTGTAATCTATCTATTTTTTTATTATTTATTTTCTATTTTTGCATGGTTATCCTTCTCTCCATACAAACAAATTTAATTTTACTATCGAATGTAACTTTTGTGTATCAACCCACTTTAACTGACCGACGAATTTAGTGTAGGTTCAGGAAAACTCAAACTCTTCTTTAACTTTGTGCATGCTAGTTATAATATATACATATAACTTATTTTGCATCAATATCATTAGTAATTGACTTAGAAGTAAATTGGTCTCCCCGTCCACTCTAGAGACACTTGGGTAATTTAGACCTTATATTTTAAATATTTTTTCAGATTATTTTTACTCAGTCATAAAGCTCTCGTCGACAAAATCTTTACATTTGCAAACTTCTCTAACTCCTTTTTTTTCTTCTTAAATTGTTTATTATATGAAACGAAAAAAGAAAGAATGATGAGGATTTGGAAGATTTGATTCTCAAACGTAATGGATGATGCAAGTTAATACAAACAAAGACATAGTGGAGAAGTTGCTAGTGATTTTCCTTAATGATAAATAATGATTTGGACATGTTAGGTATTGAGCATCTTCTTTTTTATATATCTTTCCCACAAGAAGTACTTTTTCATTTTTAAAATAGGTTGTTGGTGAAAACCAATAATTTATTGCTAAAGAACTTAAGAAAGCCGCCATGCAATCGTTTTCATTTGTTGTGTTTACTATAAAAGAAAAAAAGACGTATGTAGTAAAAGAGATTGATCCTCCAAGAGATTAATCCAACTAAGTATATGTAGTAAAGGAAAATTTAACTTTATAGTTGTCAAACATCAAGAATCAAATTATAGCAGATCAATTACCAAAGATTTAAAAACTAATTGAAGAAACTTTTGGCAAACCGAATTTAATATGAACTAACATTAATTAATGTTAAAATAATTGAATAGGTTCATTTTTTTAATTGAAAATAAGACTTAGAGCTTAGTATAAAAATCAGTATCAGCTCAAGTAATTATAATTGAAGAAGAAGAGAAGAGAAGATACGATAATGAGCGAGGTAGCAGCTAAGACGGTGTGTGTTACTGGTGCCTCAGGATACATAGCCTCTTGGATTGTTAAATTCCTTCTCCAACGAGGCTACACTGTTAGAGCCAGTGTTCGAGATCCCGGTTCGTATCAGCTATCATTTCTCATCGATTTACTTAAACCTCGATTGGATAACGTTTCTATTTATATTGTTTCCTTAGTTAAAATGTTTTTTTTAATTCTTTTTAGTTAAAACCACCTCTAGAGTATGGTGGAGTCCCTTCTCAATCTACTCAAACGAGACGATTCTTTTGACTTGTCGGTGTGTGTAGGGTGCTGTGGGTTTTGTGGGATGAGAGAAATAGAAGTCAGTTTACAGGTGTGGAGAGAGTAGCGATGTTTGAGCCTTTTTTCGTTTCCCATGTCTCTTTTGAGCACAGTTCGAGTCCCATTTTGTTTTTTGTGGGCTTGATTTTTTTTGTATGTTCGTATATTTTTTCTTTCAATGAAAGTGGTTATTTTAATTAAAGAAAATGGACGTCCAAATTTACATGAACGTAGAAATTGTAGCTAATATATAAGTTCGAGAGTAATTTTATCAGTTTTTGGATTCAATATTTTCTTTTATTCAATTTAAGAGTCGTAATGTTTACAAGCTTAGTTCTCACAAGTGTTTGGATTTTGTTGGTAATAGATGATCCAATAAAAACTGCCCATTTGGTAGCATTGGATGGAGCTGATGAGAGACTTCATTTGTTTAAAGCAAATTTGCTTGAGGAAGGTTCATTTGATTCTGCCATTGAGGGTTGCCAAGGAGTTTTTCATACTGCTTCTCCCTTTTTTCATTCTGTTTCAGATCCTCAGGTTTAATCAGTTCCAATTATTCTAAATTATGGATGGAAAGAAAGCTACAATTTATCATGATTTTAAAAGTTAAGAATTTATCAGTCCGATCTGTGTGTTTTCTTTTCAGGCTGAACTTATCGAACCAGCATTGAAAGGAACATTAAATGTTCTAAACTCAGTTGCAAAAGCTTCATCCGTGAAGAGGGTTGTGTTAACATCTTCCATGGCTGCTGTTTCTTATAATACAAAGCCTCAAACTCCCCAAACAGTTGTTGATGAATCTTGGTTTTCTGACCCTGATATGTGCAGAGACCAAGAGGTATTCATATATATAATTAATTCATTATTATTATGTTATCTTCCAAACGAGCTTAGTTCGACTGTAAAAAATTCGATCTCTACTAAATAACTAATTATTGTTATTATTTAATCAGATTTGGTATTGCCTCTCCAAGACTTTAGCTGAGGAGGCAGCATGGAAATTTGTGAAAGAAAAGGGAATAGATTTGGTTACTATGAACCCTGCCATGGTTATTGGTCCATTATTGCAACCAACACTAAATACTAGTGCGCAAGCCATTCTCAACTTGATTACTGGTAAAACCACTTATTTCATAACTATTTAGTTTTTGTTACATTAACTTAATAGGTAATTACGAGACGGAATGAAACGATGCAGGAGGAGAAACATTTCCAAATTCAGCATTTGGTTGGGTTAATGTGAAAGATGTTGCAAAAGCACACATTGAAGCATATGAGATTCCAACAGCCAAAGGAAGATATTGTTTGGTTGAGAGAGCTCTTCACTATTCAGAAATAGTTAAAATTTTACATCAACTTTACCCTTCAATTCAACTTCCACAAAAGTAAGTCTTCACCTCGTCTATCCTTTTACCAACAAGATAAAAATAATATTCTAAATTGCACAAACAAAATATATACTTACATGCAGGGCTGCTGATGAGAAGCTATTTGTATTGGCATATCAAGTCTCAACAGAGAAAGCAAAGAGCTTAGGCATTGATTTCGTTCCTCTAGAGTATAGTTTGAAGGAAACAGTTGAGAGTTTGAAAGAGAAGAATTTTACAAGTTTTTAAGCCTTATTAACCGTCTCTTATAAAAATTCGTCCATCACTCCTTACTTTTAATTGTCATAAGCTATTTTTCTTTGATGTGTGAAAGAAAAGCACTGTTTTCATTGTGGAAAAGAAATGCTTAATGCAAAGTCTTTAAAGGATTGTTTACGGTAATGTTGTCTTAAGTACTCCTTAATTACAAGAGCATTTGAATTTCTGATATATGAATTGAAGGTATTATATTTAAGCTGAACCTAATTGATATAATTAGAGTATTATAGTTAATAGATGCATTATAATTGATATAATGTAATTAAAATCCATTAATTAGTGTGTAAACATACGATTAACTATGAGAATAAACCATAATCTTAAAAAAAAAAAAAGAAAATTATTTTTGTCAATGGCTAAGTTATGATCTTTGTATAGTTACAGAAAAGTGAAAGAAATTTAAAAACAAATTGTCTTTTTCTCCTTCACCAACAACTTCAAAAAATTATATAACAAAATATACCATCAAAATATTTATAAAATATAGTAAAATTTCAAAATCTATTATATTAGTCTAAAACTCAAGAACTAAGGATGGTTTATGTTAAAGCTCAATAATTAAGAAGTTAAAAATACTCCATAGAATAAAAAAAATTCAAAAGTTTGACTAATTAATGATTTTTTAGGAAATCAATTTGGTTTTCGCCAAAATATTCAAACATTTTTATGAATTGGGGCCACGTTATCTAATAATTTAAATAAAGTAAAGACGACGAAGGGTCACTTTTATCCTTTAAAAATTCATCTTATTTGTGAACACTTCACAAGTCCAACTTCGCATTCCCGCCCCCTCCCTTTTCTCTCTCCGCCGTATCTCATCCGCTCGTTGCGCTGCGCCTCCCAGCAGGTTCGTTTCTGGTATTCTTTCCATTTCATATCTACCTTTATTTCTCGGTTGAATTAATTAAATTAGGTTTAAACTGTTTTTATCCATATTTATGTGTGTGGATCATAGTTAATTGCGTTTCGATGAGCTTTTAACCTAAAATTTATGGTAATGAAGAAGATGAATCGGTCTTATTTTTGTGGAAATTTTGAAATTTAGCTTTCATTAATTATGCCCTAATCTTACTAATTTAGGTGATTTTCATTTCGCGCCTTTTATGTGCCCTCCAAATTTTATTATCTAATTGTGGTAATAAAAAGGTTGGTATTTAGTTTAACATTTTATGTATTTAAATTCTTTGATGAATCATTCTAGAAAAATGTACCGGGTACGTTTGGAGTTTGAAATTAGGATTGGAGTGGAATGGAGTAGAGTTACTATAATAGTCGACTCGTTATTTGAAATTAATACTATATATTTATTAACACGACAATTTAATAAATTAGGTATATTTTTGAAAAACTATAGAATTTGTAGAATAAAAAAATAAAAATAGTAAAAACGTAAAATAAGAATGAAAAAAAGAAAAAAGAAATCAAATATTTACAATTAGAAATAAATAAACATGTACTCTTTTTTAATATTTTTCCCCTGCTATTATTACAAGTGGCATAATTATCTCACTTGTGGGCGCAAGAAGCTTTTTCACCTTTAGAATAGTCTGTTGGTGAAAACAAATTATTTCTTGTGCTTAATATATTCCAATTTTAGAAAAAATATGTATCCTTAGAAAAGAAACAATTATGTAGTTAAAGAGATTGTTCATCCAATTCTGGAATGTGAATTATGCCAATATCATTGAACTAAACCTATTTGGACTAATTAAAATTAGTTAATTTCACATAAAAGTAATAAAAATATTTACAAATATACTAAAATATCATCAACGATCTTTAGTGATAGAGAATTATTATAAATAAATGAGATATTTTATTCTATTTATAAATATTTTAATTATAAATTTACTATATTTATAAATACTTTGCTATAAGTGACAAAAAATAACGATCTATCTTAATCTATTGTGATCGATTGAGATATTTTTACTATATTTTATAAATATTTTGGTTGCTATCATCTTTTTTGGTAGAAAATTTTATCGAAAAATTGACAAAACTAATTCATTTTTGTTTTATATTTAAGAGTAGCATAACTTTTGATTGTTTTCAAATTTATGAGAGGCCGAGATAAATCATTTGAAATATAAATAAAAAAATGTTAGTTTTGTCCATTTCCTACTAAAATTCATTGACTCCATCCTTATAAATTTGAAAACAGAGAGAAATTGTGAAACAAAATCAATCCAGAGAGGTCGAAGAAAATGAGCGGCGAAGCAGCGAAGACTGTGTGTGTCACCGGTGGCTCTGGATACATAGCTTCTTGGATTGTTAAATTCCTTCTCCAACGAGGTTACACCGTCAAAGCCAGTGTTCGAAATCCGGGTTTGTCTAATATTACTTCTTTTAATCAAAATATTCCTCTTCCCAAATGAATTCTTGTGAAAATCGACAACCCCAGTTGGCAATATTGAGTTTTATTGCAAATTTTCCTTCTCTTTGGTGATTAGTTTCTTGATCGGTTTCTTTAATTTCTCTTCATTTTTCTTCCTTTAATCAAATATTCCTCTTCCCAAATGAATGCATGTGAAAATTGACAACCCCACTTGGGAGTATTTAGTTTTGTAGCAAAATTTCCTTCCCTTTGGTGATTAGTTTCTTGATCGGTTTGTCATTTTTACCATAGCTGATCCAATCAAGACTGCCCATTTGCTTTCACTGGATGGAGCTGCTGAGAGACTTCATCTCTTTAAAGCCAATCTCCTAGAAGAAGGTTCCTTTGATTCTGCTATTGAGGGTTGTCAAGGGGTTTTTCATACGGCTTCTCCCTTTTTCCATAATGTTACAGATCCTCAGGTTCGTTGATGAAACCTCTTGTGGTGGATTGATCATATATTAAAAAGTAAGAAATCTTGGATGTATTATTCATTATGGTAGCAAGAAAGCGTGGATGCATGTGATAGTACTAGAAAGGGTTATATTGAGAATACTAGTATGGCATTAGTAAGTGCATAAGGCTAATTAGTTAGGGAGTTAGTTTTTATATTTGGTAATAAATAAAGGGATGGCAAGACAATTCTTGAATGATCTAGTGCTTGGCTTTGGTTATCAATATATATCGGATCCTGATTCCTGTTAGTGTTCGATGGTATAATGACAACGTATTATTCTGTTACTCTGGTTGATTTTTGGTTCTAGGAGCTATCTTGTTTATGTCTCTGATTATCTAGAACTCTGTTTAACTCATTTTTACGTCTCGTTTTAGCACGCTGATAAGTTAAAATTATATCTTAGTTTTGCTGCTCATTAGTTATCATGAGATGTTCCATGATGAAAATTTCATTTTAGTCTTTTGATAAGATATTCTTTTCAGGCTGAACTTATTGATCCTGCATTGAAAGGGACACTGAACGTTCTAAAGTCAGTTGCAAAATCATCATCTGTCAAGCGGGTTGTCTTGACATCTTCGATGGCTGCTGTTGCTTATAGTGGACAGCCTCGCAGTCCTGATACAGTAATTGATGAAACTTGGTTTTCTAACCCTGAGATTTGTAAGGAAATGAAGGTATCCATTTATTTAATTTCAAATGAGAGTAGGACTGAACATAGTCTACATAAATAGACTTGCTAATAAAATTCGAGAACTGTCGTCTTCCTTGTGCATGACCCTCATCTTATAGTGTGAGGTCATTCACAAATCATCTAATTTGAGCAATGAAAAAAAATTACATTCAAGTTACCATCTAATTTACTGTTTTCTTGTAACTGTCTAGATTGTAAAGTAGATAGTAAAGTGTGGAATTTTGAATGTCTTTTAGTCTTAGGATTATCTCCTTGATGAATAAAGAGCCGTGGTCATTGTCAGGAAATTTGATGAATGTTTGTTTCACAAACTTATAAAATGACTTGAATTGAAGACAATGAAACATGAAAAAGTATTCTAAGATGGTTGAATATGCATATTCAAATTTTAGTTCATGTACATAGATAACAAGTAGCCCCATAATCGACTTCAAACTACAATATGCATTCTCAATCTCCTAGAGCTTGTTCAGTTATGATATCAAAGAAATAAACTCTATCCTCCATTTCTCTTTGGATTTCAGCTTTGGTATGTGCTCTCCAAAACTTTAGCCGAGGAGGCAGCCTGGAATTTTGTAAGAGAAAAGGGAATAGATATGGTTACAATAAACCCGGCAATGGTTATTGGTCCATTATTGCAGCCAACACTGAATACTAGTGCCGAAGCTATTTTGAACTTAATATCGGGTATTTGTTTAGTTATTTTGCAGTATATGCTCGCAACTTCTCATAGAATTTAAAATTAACTCTTCTTGTTGCTTAATACTTGGTATTTAATTTAGAAGAATGGATTATGCAGGAGCACAAACATTTCCAAATTCCACATTTGGATGGGTTAATGTCAAAGATGTTGCTAATGCACACATTCTGGCTTATGAGGTTCCATCAGCCAATGGAAGATACTGTCTGGTTGAAAGTGTTATTCACTATTCAGGAATTGTCAAGTTATTGCATGATCTCTACCCTTCTCTTCAACTTCCTGACAAGTAAGTCTTACTCGACCATCCAGATCTCCATAAGCATTTTCAAGAAAACGCTGCTTCTTCGACAACGATCTTTTAAAATTATATAAAACCTCCATCCGTGTCAATGTTTCTTGATCTTATTAGATTTGTAAACTTCATTTCTTTATAGCTTCCTTCGCCTTGGTTTTGATTCCTACCATAGCATTTATTCTTAAGTTTCTTTACAGAAAGAATCAATTGAACATTATCGTCAGACGCAACAAAGTCACAACAGTAGGTTCACAACTAGTTTGGTTATTCATAATAGTTAGAAAAGGCATACAGTTTCATGGATGTTTTAAAAACTGTATGAATGTTGTCAACCGTTTCTTCTTGCATAAAAAAGCATCAATAACCGCGCTCAGTTGTTTACAAGTCTGTTGTGGATTGTTTTTATAAACTTAGGACAGAATGAAACGTTTTGGAAATTATAAACCTTCAATCTACAATTATTTTGCACAAACAATTCCATAGGTAACTTCATGATTTCAACTTGAAACTCCATGTATCGATTCTTGATTTTCGAGCTAATCAGTATAATATTTCCAACTGCAGGTGTGCCGATGACAAACCGTTTACACCCGTGTATCAGGTCTCAGCTGAGAAAGCAAAGAACTTAGGCATTCAATTCATTCCCTTTGCAGAAAGCCTGAAGGAAACTGTTGAGAGCTTGAAGGAAAAGAATTTTATCAACTTCTAAACTCTTAGGTATCTGAGAGCCATGAAATTGTGTGAATTTTCTGATAGAAAATGAATAGGTAAAAAAATAAGTGCTTTGTTTGAGGCCTTAGAATTGAAGCTTTACTCAATGACTTCTCTATGATTTTCTATTAGTGATTGTAATGAAATTTCTACACGTCATATTGCCCTCTATTTTCTTTTTACTCTAGAAGGCCATCTATCAAGTTGAAAAAGTATTGCGTACTGCTTTCTTACCTTTTTAGTTTTATCATAGCTTATCTTATGACTGAGTTTGTTCTATCTACAAACTATAGTAAAAAGTTTTACATTTCTTACCGTCCAAATAAACGTCGATAGAAATTGATACAATTATAAGACGTGGATAGATGTCTTATCAGTATCTATCAAACTGATAGAAGTCTATCATTGAGGCTGGTAGAATTCTTTTAGCGGTAAAAACTAATAGAAATTTATCACATTGATATTATTTATCAATGCATTGATAGAAATTGATATAAGTCTAGGTTGATAGAAGTCTATAAATGTTTATTAGCGTTTCTTTTTTCTTTTTTTACTTCTAACAATTTTAGCTTTCCATACTTGAAAAGTTATCTAATACAAAAACATTATAAATGAAGTCCTCTTGGTAACCTTAATACAAGTCAAATATTTAGAACAAGCTTAGAGATTGTACAATTGCATATAAATTTAAAGTTCTATTTAACTCTTAACTAAGGTCCTTAATTTTGTATATGATAGATGTTTTACAATTTAGAATTTGATAATTGATCTATAAATTTTAATTTTAATTCTAATAAAACTAAATTTTATTTATGAATATCTACGATGGACAGTGATAAACAAAGATAGACTATTATTTGTGTTTATCAATAGATATACAAATATAATAATCTATCGAAGTCTATAATAAATAAATTGTAATATTTTGCTATATTTGTATATGTTTTCAACAATTTTGTCATGTAAATAATTTTTTTCTGTTTTGTACGCACACAATATTTTAACACTATGTATGAAAATTCCAAGTCTAAAAATACAAACTTGGAAGTATAAAAATCAAAACATAATATATAATTGTAAATAGCTCAAGAAAACAAATATAAGATTTAAACCAAAGCAAAACTTTTTTTATTCTTTTTTATTTTTAATTAGGTTATACCGTAGAGGGTGGTGAAGAAATTATAAATAGATATAGTAAAATTTAAAATTTATCACTGATATTGATAGACAGTGATAACTTCTATATATATTATTGATAGAATCTGAAATTTGTTATCGTATGCAGTTATTTTCAACCGTTTTGTCATTTACAATAATTCTATATGTATGTGTGTGTATATAGTTGTGGTTGGCGAAAGAAAGAAAATACAAATAAAATTTTGTAGAAAAATTGCTTTGGTGCTTTGTCTTAATAAATAAAAGTCTTCGACTGTATCGAGACTTAGACAACTATTATTTCTCTCCAAACAATCGTAATACAATTATTGAGAGCATGCCTATAATCACAAAATGTATGTAATCAAACTTCAATGCGTTATAACTTTTGTCACATCTTGATCATAACTTCAATCGGTTGATGGACCATCAGGTGGTGCAACTTCACCACAGATTGGAGGATTTTGTTTTCCTGTAATGACGGGTTTCACATTTGCACACTGAGACTTAATTGGACCTTCTTTTCCACTATAAGTGAGGTCAAT